>PVKP010003562.1:0-107131 GCA_004027715.1 Plecturocebus donacophilus | reverse complement strand
ATTAGAAGGCATCTGTTCTTCATTTTTATGTCTGTATCTTTTCAAAACTCTACTTATTCGGCTACCTCTGTAAAGTATACTATAATCTGTAACACTAACTGGGATAGGGTAGAATTTGCGATGACATAAATCTATCTACTCTGAATTCTCTCCAAAGGACTTTGGTATTATAAGTATTTAAGACTCTCTTCATTTTATTATAAGATACCATTGCAGAAAAAGGAAGACGAGAGCTATTATTTAGATAATTTGGTCTACAGAATGCTAGTTGAATGATTCTAACATGATGCTTTTTAAAAACAAAGTAGCACTTGAGTCATCTAATGCTCTAAATATAGAATGTGTTCAAGCTTTTAACTGATCAATAAATAAATACTGAGTTTCTACTATCACTAAATCATGAACAATTATTGCCTGTTTTATACATATATACATTATAGATGAGGCAATAATATATATATGCCACTGTACTGGGTAGAATATTAGTACTTGATTTAATCGAATAAACATTTATTAAATAAATGCAATGTACTTGGTTTGATGTAAAAATCTAAAACTAAGATAAACAAAATCAAAGAGTCGTCCTCCAGGATTTTACAATGTGGTAAACACAAAGTCCAAAAAGGTAAAAGGTTGCCATTAAACTTGTGGAAGAAAAGTTTTCATTTAGAAATAAGAATGACAATTAGGGTGTGAACTAGGGTGGTAACAGGCAAAGTTGTAAAATAACTGACTCTTTTTACCCATCTTTGTTATAGGCTCTTAGATGATTGAGGAAGAGAAAGGGTTGTTACTCAGCTTACTTTTGTCTGGGTGAAAGAAAGGATTCAGATTTTCAACACTTCCTCTCACCACCATTTAAATTCTAGAATACCATCTTTTAGAGAAACTCAGTCCAAGCTTCAGGACAAGTAATACCCTAGTAAATATTAAAACAGTTTAAAAGGTCATTGATTTGGGGTGGGAAGAGCAAAGGTCATTCACCAATAAAAGGAGTTACCACATTAAAGGGAAAAAAAAGCAGCCTGTTCAAGGGATCGAATTAGAAATATCTGGACGAGCAAAGGATTGCAAGTCCAGTATTACTTTGTCTTTTAAAAACAGACAAAGGAAAAATATCAGAAAGAATTGCCATCACCCTGTGTTAAGGCTTACTGTAAACAGGAACAAAACAAGTGCCTATCACCCCTCTCAATTATATTGAACATGTGTTTTTCCCTAAATCCACAGAACAGGTACCCTGCCAGAATCTGAAATTTAGAATGCAAATCCTACTGTGAGATTTCAGTGAACATACATAATAATATATTTTAAGGTCAAGAGAGCAAAAAGTGAAATAAAAATAAGCAACATTCTAAACACTTAAGTGTTATTTTAGAATTATAATACACTTTAAACATGTATACTAGATTGTTTCTTTCTCTTAATAACCCTATAAGGGAGTTCTTATTTTTCCTCTTTTTTTTAGATAGACACTCTGAGGTACACAGCAGCTTGAAAGCTGTGCTAACTTCTGAAATAAACTCTTAACCTAATATCAGCAAGAGGCAATAGTAGCCATGATGAAAGGAACAGAACTAAAAAATGACAAAAAATCTTGAAGCTAATCAAGAGAGTATGGTAAGGGTATAAGGATAGACAAGTAGGCCAAAAGAATAGAATAGAATCCAGAAATAGAACTACACTTAACTGGTCAATTGATTTTCAACAAAGGTGCCAAGACAATTCAATGAAGAAAGGAAAGCTTTCAACAAAAGGGGCTAGAACCACTGAATAGCCACATGGGAAAAAAAGGAACTTTGACCCTTAACTGACACCCTACACAGAAATTAATTCAAGCTGAATCATCTACATCAAGGCGAATACTATAAAGCCTCTGGAAAAAAACATGGGTTATCTTTATGACCTTGGGGTTGGTAAAGATGATTTAGACAGGACACCAAAAAAATCATCTACAAAACAAAAAATTGGTAAATTGAACTTCATCAAAAGGCATCATTAGGAAAAAAAATAGGCAAGTCACAGGCTGAGAGACAATATTCCCAATACCATATATCTGTCTGACAAAGAACTTGTATGCAAAAGAACACCTATGACAATAAGGAGACAAAAGTAGGAAATTAAAAATAGAAAATATTCAAAATATATGAACAAAACACTCACAAAAGAAGGTAGAGGAATGACTAAGAAGCACATGAAAAAGTATTTAATGTCATTAGTCTTCACAGATAGGCAAATCAAAAGCACAATGATTTGCTTCTTCCCAAAAATAGCAAAGGTAAGAATTAAAGACAAAATCAAGTATTGGCATGCTGTGGAGCAAATGGAACTCTCATACATTGCCAGTGAGAATATGAAATGGAAGCAAATAGTAAAACTGTTTCATAGTCTCTTATGAAATAAACAGAGAACTGTTTTATATTCCAACAATTCTGTTTCTAAATACAGTATTCACCCAAGAGAAATGAAAGCATATGGCCACCAAAATGACTGTTCAAGAATGATTTTTATAATTTTATTCATACTTACCAAAAACTGGAAAAATCATAACGTTCATCCACAGAAGAGTGCAAAGACAAGTTGCAGTATATTCATACAAGGAAATGCTAACTACATCACATAAAAAAAGTAATAAGCTACTGATAACACACAAAAATATCCAACTAAAGCTCAATATTACACCAAGCAAAAGAAACCAGATGCAAAAGAGTATGATTTCATTCACATGAAATTAAAAAATAAACAAAACTAATGTGTAATCATCAAAATGAGAATAGAGGTTGTTTCTGATGGAATGGGGACAGTGATTAGCTGGAAAGGAGCATGGCTTAGTTTGCTCAGGTTGCTGTAACAAAATACCCAGACTGGGTAAGTTATAAATAACAGAATTGTATTTCTCCCAGTTCCGCAGGCTGGGAAGTCCAAGATCAAGGCACCAGCATATCTGGTGTGTGCCAGGGCTGCTCTTCCCTTATAAGATTGCTCCTTCTTGCTGCTTCCTGACGTGACAGAAGGGGCAAGCAGCTCCCTTCAACCTCTTTTATAAAGACATTCATCCCATTCATGAGAGCTCCACCTTCATGACCTAATCACTCCCCCAAAGGTCCCATGTCCTAACGCCATCACAATGGGGATTCAGTTTCAACATGCGTTTTGGAGGGACACAAATATTCAGACCTTGGCGAAGCATAAAAGAACTTTCAGGGTATTGGTTACATGGGAGAATACAATTGTTAAAACTCGGCCTATACATTTGCAGCTTGTGCATTTCACTATATACAAATTATATCTCAATAACAAATTCATTGTTAAGAATGCATGAGTTTCCCACTTCACCGATAAAGATACACATAGGCTGAAAGTGAAAGAGTGGGAAAAAAATATTCCATGTAACTGGAAACCAAAAAAAGAAGAAGAGTAACTATACTTATATCAGATAAAATAGACTACAAATTAAAAACCGTAAAAAGAGACAGAGAGGCCACTGTATAATGATGAAGGGGTCAATTCAGCAAGAGAAAACAATTATAAATATCTATGCACCCAACACTGGCACTCCTAAGTATATAAAGCAAACATTAATAGACATAAATGGAGAGATGGACTGCAATACAATAATAGTAGTGACTTCAGCACCTGACTGTCATTAATGGACAGATCATCCAGACAGAAAATTGACAAAGAAGCCTCCAAGTTAAACTATACTCTAGACTAAATAGGCCTAGCTGACATTTACAGAACGTTTCACACAACTACTGCAGAGCACACAGTCTTTTCATCAGCATGTGAGTTCTCTAGAGTAGACCAAGTCTGTGACCACAAAACAAGTCTCAACAAATTCAAATAAGTAGAAATCATTCCTAGTATCTTTTCTGATCACAGTGGAATAAAACTAGACATGAATAATAATAGGAACCTCAGAAAATATGCAAACACGTGAAATTTAAACAACGTGTTCCTGAATGACCAATGGGTCAATGAAGAAATTCAGAAGGAAACAAAAATTTCTTAAAACAAAGAAAATGGAAAGACAACATAACAAAATCTATAAGATACAGCAAAAGTAGGATGAAGAAAAATGTTTATAGCAATAAACATGTATATCAAAAAAGTAGAAAGACTTTAAATAACTTAATGATGCACCTCAAGGGACTGGAAAAGAAAAAAAAAAAAAACCAAACCTCACTATAGAAGGAAAGAAGTCATAAAGATCAGGGCAGAAATTCATGAAATTGAGACTAAAAAAAAAAAACACAGAAGATCAATAAATCAAAAAGTCGGTTTTTGAAGATAAACAAAATCAACAAACTTTTAGCTATACTAAGAAAAAAGAGAGAAGATCCAAATAAATGAAATAAGAAATAAGCAGATCATGCCTGTAAACCCAACACTGGAAAGACTGAAGTGAGAGTATTACTTGAGGCTAACAGTTCAAGACCAGCCTGGGCAATTAGGAAGACCTCATCTCTCCAAAAATAAAAAAATTAATAAAAAAAACTTACCCAGGTGTGGTGATTCTACGTGAAGTGTACTATGTGGAAGGTCACAAGAACCCAGGAGTTTGTGGCTACAGTGAGCTATGATTGTGTCACTGCACTCCAGCCTGGGTGACAAGATGAGACCCTGTGTCTAAAAAAAATAGAAAAGAGAAGAAAGAAAGAAAGGAAAAGGAGACACAAGAATTGAGACTACAGAAACATAAAGAATTGCTAGAGACGGTTATGAACAACTACATGCCAACAAATTGGAAAATCTAGAAGAAATTGGATAAATTCCTGGGCACATGTGGCCTATTACCATTGAGCCATGAAGAAATAGAAAACTTCAACAAACCCAAAACTAGTAACAAGATTGATGCTGTAATAAAAAGTCTCCCTTCAAAGGGAAACCCAAGACCTAATGGTTTCACTGCTGAATTCTACCTGAACATTTAGAGAAGAACCAATTCTACTCAAACTCTTCAAAAATAAATAATAAGAGGGAATACTTTCAAACTAATTTCATGAGGCCGGGATTTCCCTGATACCAAAATCAGACAAAGACACAAGAAAAGAAAACTACAGGCCAATATCACTGATGAACATAGAGGCAAAAATGCTTAACAAAATACTAGCAAACTAAATTCAACAACACATTAAAAAGATAATTTATCAAAATCAAGTGGGATTCATCCCAGTAAGGATGGTTCAACATACGCAAGTCAATAAACATGACGTATTACATTAATAGCACCAAGAATAAAAGACATATGATCATTTTCATAGATGCTGGAAAAGCATTCAATAAAATTCAACATTCCTTCATGATAATAAAAAAACCCTAGCCAGGTGTGTGGTGGCATGTGCCTATAGTCTCAACTACTCAGGAGGCCGGGGCGTGAGGATCCCTTGAGCATGGGGTTTGAAGCACCAGCCTGGGAAATATGGTGAGACCCCATCTCTAAAAAGCAAAACAAAACAAACCCCTCAACAAACTGGGTAAAGAAGAAACGTACCTCAAAATAATAAAGCCCATGTATGATAAACCCACAGACAATATCATACTGAGCAGGAAGAAATTGAAACTCTTTCCTCTAAGATCTGGAACAAGACAAGGATGCCCACGATCACCACTTTTATTCAACGTAGTACGGGAAGTTCTGACCATAGCAATTAGGCATGAGAAAGAAAGAAAGGGCATCCAAACTGATTTCATCTTTTTTTTTTTTCCTTTGTTTTCTTTGAAACAGAGCCTCGCTCCATCGCCAGGCACCAGGCTGGATGGAGTGCAGTGGTGTGATCTCGGCTCAACGCAACCTCCGCCTCCCGGGTTCAAGCAATTCTCCTGCCTCAGCCTCCCCAGTACCTGGGACCACAGGCGTGTGCCACCACGCCCAGCTAATTTTTGTATTTTTAGTGGAGATGAGGTTTCACCATGTTGACCAGGATGGTCTCGATCTCTTGACCTCATGATCTGCCCGCCTCGGCCTCCCAAAGTGCTGGGATTACAGGCGTGAGCCACCGCGCCTGGCCTGATTTCATCTTTATAGATTAATGAATGTATTAAATAATCACATCTACCCCCCAAAACATGTACATTTATTCTGTATCAGTAAACAAGTAATATTTTTAAAAATCAAAAAATTATAAACTTTATTGAAGTTGACAATAAAAAATAATAAGATAATTATGTGACTATCGCAAATAGTTCCACCTTAATATTAGATTGAAAGTACTGAAGGTAAATTTAGGTAAACATGTCATAAATGAGTCTGTGAAATTCTAATTTATTTCTGTGTTTTCGTCTCTTCTAGGGAAACAAACAATAAAATTGTTTTTTCCAGAAGGGGGATAGTCTTAAATGCAATTGTGTACCAAGGATTAAGAAGGAGATTATCCTTTTCATTCAAGTAGTCAAGCAGCAATCTTCCCAGAATTGCCTGGCAAATGTTTCAGGTAACATGGAGACTAAATTATTTATCTGCTGGATTCATATTGACTTTTCCAAGATATACCATTACACTGATTCACATACCAAAGGACCAGGGAGGGCATCCTGCCACTCTAGTTCCCAAACTGCAGCTCTACATTTAAGTTAATTTAATCAATCCCTTTAGTACAGGTGGTGTATTGCTGGCTTTAAACACTAAATTTGCAGAAGCAAACCTGAAAAATATGACTTCAACATAAGAAAACAAACACTATACACTATTTGCTAATATCTCCATCATTGCTTTCGTTCTTTTGACATCACATAAGCTTCCTGACAACAATTACCAGAATTGATTAATGAAAGTTATCATCGCTATCATGGAGTTTCTTTTAGAATGATCAAAGCTTTCCGTGTGCTGCAAGACATCACTTGGTAAATTTTGTAGAATCTAGTTTTTTCTTTTAAATCTGCTTAAAATTCCTCTTTTTCTCTGTTTCGAGTTAGTAACTTTAGATCTCTGCATTATGATGTGTTTTGCAGGGAGCTATTGACTTCAGCTAAGGAACCATGAACAATAATTATTTTGCATGACTAAGCTCTGGCACACCATTGTCAGACAGGCACTTTACAGTACCACTAGTTTCAAAATTTAGAACAGAACTGTCAAACAAGCAAATGCCTACACCAAAGACTTCTATTTTCAAGCTACAGGCATGAGCTCTATGATGTGCAATGATAGAGTGAATCTTTGTGTTCTCGGGAAAACTTCTGATTTGACAGTCCCAGAAACGAAAGCCTGTTACTTTCTAGAACAGATACATCAATGGTAGGAACAGTACACGTTTTCAAGCAAGGCTGAAGTGTGGCATACGTGCTGGAAAAGCACACTGAGATTATTAAGCGGCAAAGAGAATTGTTTTTATGATGAGCAGAGAACAACTTACCCCAAACTGAGAACTTCTGATTTGACTCACCTCAATTGGACATTTTTCCAACCACTCAAGAAAACTGTTATGGAGTTACCAATTTATATGCAATTATAATTTTTATCCTAGAAACATTATACGTCTAATACCAGTGTTTCCCAACATTTTACAAAGCCCCACTTTATCAGGGACATACATTTTATATAAGTTAAATGTCTTGTCTTTTCAGCACCGCCATGTATGACCGACTCAGAAACACAAGGACAAACAACTTCTGTTTGCAAAGTCGACCTTTTATCCCTTTACATTTTTATAACACTTCAATCATTTTTCTAGTGTCCTCTCTTCTACTGATAATTCAGTTCTCAAAATCATACTTTAAAATAAGTATTATCCTCCTTTCATAGACAGGAAACTGAAGAACAGAGACTAAATGACCTTAAAATGTTATATGGCAATTAAGAAATAAATGGAGGGTGGGAAGTATGACTGATTAGAAGGGGATGGGCTAAAATGCTGAGCCTTCACAGATATCTCTAACTATAAAAAAAGTTAAATATTTCCTTTTTATTGGCCTATGCAAGGCTTCAGAATGAATTCATACTCATATATTTATTATTGCTGAACTATAAATCAGAATTCCAATTTAATCAGTAAAAAAGAGAAGTTGTGTCTTTCTGCCCCACAGCTACTCAGTCTGCTTTACGAGGTACTCCTGTCTTAGGTGGAAACCCAAATATCAAACAGCAAACTGTCCAGAATGAAAGTAATGCTTTTTCCAGGCTGTAGTAGGATTTGGATAATTGTCTCAGGTTTTTATCAGAGGACACCTTCTGATTGACCATAGAAATACGACTGTAGTTTCCTAACTGGATTCTCTAGTTTTAGCCTCTCTTTGCTCGCCTTCCACTTTCAGAGAACCTCCCCAGGACGTTTTGAAGCACAGCTCGTAATAAGCCACCCCTCCGCTAGAAACCCTTAGGGGCTTCCCTTGTCTGGAATTTAAGCACTTTAATTTCTGACTAGTCTACCTTTCATTCACCTTTCCAATTGTATCTCTAGAATGTGTCATGTTGCAATAAAATTAAAGTATTTGCGAAATGGAATGGGCCATCTTTTAGCTGGTTTGGTCAACGTCTAGGGTGTCAAGATCTTGATTGTAAGAGCTAGGAAAGATTCACCTGCACCCAGTGTTAATGGTATCCTAAGGTGTTATGTCGCTCCCGCGTCCCTCTTTGAAGAGAGTGTGAAAGATTTGTTGAGAATCACTAAGCAGAGATCTTGAAAATAAACATTAATCCTTAGTATACATATAGAAAATTTAAAATTTCTACCCACGAAAATTAGTAATTTGCAATGCCTGGCACCTTCAAAAGAGGTTGGCTACTGAAAATGAGGGAGTTTAGTCAGGTCTAGGTAGGATAGAGGTAGAGAGAAAGAGGAGATGGTTGCTGGAACAGAAACCTACTGAGGCAGATCAGGGATGCTTCAGGAGCAGTTGGGGAAAGGGTTGAGACAGCGATGAGGTGGCTGGGCAGAACAGATGTGACTTCAGAAGAAGCATAGACATGACTAAAGGAAGGAAGGGTTTTTTTTGCACAAATTTATGGGGTATATGTAAAATGGTGTTAAAATATATAATGCGCAGTAATCAAAGCAGGGTATTTACGGTGTCCATATCCCAAGCACAATCTATTTTTTTAACTATAGTCACCCTATTCTGTTATCAAACATTCAACTGTATGTTTGCACCCTTTAACTCACTTCTCTTTGTGCTCCCCCTCACCCGTCCCAGGCTCTCTTTTCTAACAGAGGTTTTTATTAAGTGTTTAGACATAATGTCTAATGTAATCCTCCCCTCCTTTCCCTATACTGTCTTCAGTGGAGTATTCTGCTCTCTGTCAAGTCTTAGGAAATTGATTTTCTTTTTATTGGCCTAGGCAAGTCTAATCTGCTGGCCTAGGCGAATCATGAGAGTGTGGAGCTGGGCTTCAACGGATGGGTTGAGAACAGAGGGGTCCCTCCAGCACAGCCACATCTTGGCTAAATAACTAATGTACAATGAGCATAGAGCAGGTTTCTATCACAGTTCCAGTTCCTCCTTGGGAAGAAACTGGCAATCATTTGATTCAATAACTCAATAACTGGCAATAACTTGAGTCCGAGTGGATTTTTTTTCCGTGTGTTCTCTTTTCATGCCAGCAAAACCTAAGCTTCATCTTTAGAACCTGCATTGGGAAGTCTCAATCTTTAATTGGAGATTTGCTCAGAGGGCAGTCTATTTATGGAAGTCTATATATGGAAGTCTATTTCAATATCATCTTTAAACGCTGACTGGCTGTAACAAATGATGCCCTCCATGTCTGCCATCTTTTTGTAAGAGAAAAATCCTGTTCTTCTGTTCTCTTATTCAAAGAGGATTGGAAATATAGAGATATCGTTTAAAGCTCCTATCCTGATTTTTAAAAATTGCTCCTCACTTCAAATGAGATCTGTAAACAGGGTGCACTATGTTAACAGTGATGAGAGCTTTCCTGTGAACACCATGAAGCCTCACTCCTTCACAATCCCTGTGAACAAGGTCTTAGGAAGGACAGAATAGGTATTATGGGGCCAGTAGAAAAATTACCGCTATCTTAACTTTATGTGAAATTCATGATGAGGCAGACAAAGTAGAAGAACAGATTGAGAGGATAAATGTGTGGAGGTGGTTAATTTGCATGTCCCACCTACTTCCATTGCCATACCTGTCCTCTGTCCTGGCTGAAAGTGTCTCCTTTCTTATATCAGTCTCTCTAAATCTGGATAGCCTAGCCTACCTCCTACTGCTTCTTAATTCTGAAACTCTCACCCGGTTAAAAGTGATTGCATTCTCTGCTGAACTTTTGCAGCAGATTATACTTACCTGTTTTATGACATGTTTACGTTATCGTGTAATTTGATTACTTTTGTAACTTTAACACTCCTACTAGACCATGGCAACTCACTCTTGAATACAAACCATGGCCCTAAGTTTGTTGAAAAGCTATATACACACACACACATATACATACATGCATGTATATATGTATATGTGTGTATCCATATTCTTCTTTATCTCTGTTTTTGAAAACATTCATTATGATATATATTATTTACATATGAAATACAATAATAAATACATGTGATCAGAAATACAAATATTGTATTATGTCCTTTACCAACACTGCTTGAGGCTCTTTACTCCCAAGATCCTCTAAAATGATAGCAACAAAAATTACAGAACACTTGCCACGTAGGATTATTTGCTAGAATAGATCATCTCAGTCCTCATATTCCTATCACTGAAACACACCCTGCTAGTATTAGATCAAGTGGTTTTCAAACTATGTTTTCCCATCGGGTTCTGCATTCAAATGAAATCTAAAAGATAACCTTAATATTTAAAATAATTGATAGCAATATGCAAGTCTTTCAGATGGTCTAAAATATTTAACGACTGAAAAAAATAAGTAACTCTTTGGTTAGGAAATCCCTGAAGCATATCCATGACATCCGGGGGTTTATCTAGTCCAACTTCTCCTTTTAACTGGAGAGGAAATTGAAGCATAGAGAGGCTGTTGTAACCTGTTCTACATTACTCAGCTAGTAACTAGAACTTACATGTTCTTGATCTAAGGATCTACCTATTGTATCATTGTCCTAATTCTTCTTTGTGATTATTTTAGAGCATGACATTTCTTGGGCCTCATTTCAGACTGCGACATACATCCAGTTTGAATCCTAGAGCTCCTACACTCTGCCTACACCCAGTCTCTAAAGCCTAGGGTCCTGCTTCATTCCAGACCCCAGGAAAGGCCTTTCCTACCAAGAGCCCCCGTCACTCAATGGCTATGCTCTGGACCTCCTCAGGGCTTGTCCTCAATGCCTGGCCTGTTGTTCAGCCATCTTCTCATCACCTATATTGCTTCTCCTTTGACAGATAGTGAAGATTTATTTGAACCTGAAGATACTTACACATTTTCTGCCTCTTCCACATCTGGCCTGATTTTGCAGTTGAAATCACTCCAGCCTCCACATGCGTGTCTCTGAATTTACCACCCTCAGGCTGAGCAACAAATCTACACTCTCCCACTATTCTTCTGTTTTCTGTCTTGCTCAGTAGAGCTTGAGCTCATTCCATCTTGGTCCTCTAAGAATCAGGTCGGTTGATACCTCCCTCTTGCTTTTTCCTTCACACATACACAAGTGTACAAGGTACTAAGACAATAAATCACTACATGCTTATGAATAGAACAGGTGACATTGAGGGAATGTAATTAACTTCTCTTCTCGGGTCCACAAGGGGCGTGGTTTGAAAGGCAAGAATTTCCCAGCAACATGGCCAGCCTGCTTTTTTTCACATCTCCATCTGGGAGCTTAAAGATCTTTAACTTTTGTGCACGGGAAGATAGACTGCCCAGGTGAGCTTCCTTTGTTTAGAAAAGCCCTCGAAAAGCTATAGGAGGACAGTGGGCCAAACAACAAATCAGATGTTAGAAATCAAAGATCAATCACTCCAGCAGAAATTTAAATGAACTCCTTTCATAGGACAAAAAACTTAAATGGGGTGGGAGGAACTCCCAGGTTAAAAGTCCCCTTCTGTCTCATCTGTGCAGACTCCATCTTTGCATCCCCTACCATGATTTTGTAGTCTATTACTATAATTTTGGTCACAAATCCTTCAAGATTTCTGGTTTTGATTTAGTTGATTATGACCACATCCTTCTCTTTACTTGCTAGTCATTAGGTGGGTCTTAGGCAAAACCATGAAGTAGGCAATAATTCATCTGCCAGAAATGGTCAACCAGACTTTTCTCTGCACATAGAAAAACAAGACAATTGTCTACAATGCTATCCTAAATCCATCTAATAAACAGCTGCCATGGTCTGAATATGAAACAGCATGGTAACTACCTGCATCCTGAAGCTGATCTCAAAGACTTTGAGATCTTTCCCTGCCTGACTTCTCTCTGCATATTTGTTAAAACTTTTTATATTGCAGGTACGAGGCTACTCTACACAAATTCAACTAAAAGGGATTTACTGGCATATAATTAGGTAGTCCACAAGTATATCTAATTTCTGTAAGGCCTTGAATCAAGTATCACAAAATGAAATTAGGATCTCCTCATTTCTCTGCCCTGCTTCCTTGGTGTTCACTGCATTCCAGGCAAACCCTCTGCTCATGTTTGGAAGATACGTCAGACTCTACAAGCATATTAAGTCACAGAATTAAACCTTCTTTTCCCCCTTTTTGTTTTAATTGGATCTGGTATCTATCTCTAAAAGTAGATGAAATGCACTAAATGTCTTACACTGGATGAGCCTACCTGGAGATGCAGGGATGGAAGCAAATTTTAGTCATGTATCAATTGGGAAACTTGGGAAGAGTTTTAAGAATGGGGTAGGGATGCTTGTATTCCAGACAAAAAACAAATGTCCACTAAGACATAGCAATTTTCTGTGACTCTTTGTTCCCTCTGCTTCCTTTTGCTGTTTATTTCTGGAGCCAGGTGGTTGACTGGGGTTGAATTTCAGTTCTGCAATATACATATATCTGCCATACACGCACCCCCCCACACACATCCATGCACACACACACACACATATATTATTTTCAGTAAGTTATTTGATCTCTCTATACCATATATTCCCCTTCTGTAAACTAGAGATAATTGTACCTACCTCCTGGGGTTTTTGTGATGATTATATAAATAAATAATGCTTAAAACTGGGCCTGGCACACGGAAAGTATTCTCTTCTATTTATTACTATTATTTTATTATATCACCTCCTTTGAGCCTGACTTCTTTCCCATTTGTTGAGTTTCCAGTTCCTTCAAATTGCCTTACTCAGAGTTCCCAGCAGAAGTATTTCTTGGTCCAGTTTTTCCAATCTTCTCTGGCTTCTTTATCCCAATGTACCTAGGCCAATAAGATGTTTATCAGTGCATTCTTTCTGTGATTTACAGTAGGCTGGTGGCTGAGAGACGTAGAGGTAGCTTTTTTGCTACCTTTCCCCCAAATTAATATTAGTGGGCCCATAATAGTATTAGCCCCAGAATTCTCGGTTAGAGAAGTTTAGGGGCAGTGCTCTGTTTGGGAAGGGAAATCAGGAACTTATCCTAAAGCTGGTTGCAAATACACCATTTACATAGATGTATGTCTGTTTGGAGTAGTACTTTTAAGGGGGTGTTTCTATTATCTCCCCTCACAAAGTCCCCCAGCCATCATTGGCTGCTGCCACTGGCCATCACATATCTCTGAATTACTAGCTTAGTCTTTCATTCCTTCTCAAAATTCTATGCAAACAACAATAAATTTCCTTCATATTCCTATGTGCTGTAAATAGCCACTATACTATGTAAACTGTTCACTTTAAATTTAATAAGTCTTCTCATCCCTAAATCAAAACTAATTAGCTTTGTTTTTCAAATTGCTGACACTGGGGGTCTTGGCCATAACAGACCTGTGTGTGATTAGCGATATAACGGCTGGTGCTGAGCTTGGGCAAATATTTATAGAGTAATCATACTGGATAGGGTTGAATAACCTCTTGGATTAAGTGTGAGCTTCTGCCAGGCGATGCTGCAAAATTGTGCTAATTTAATGGTACAGTCCATTGTTCCGTCTGCTGATATAACCTCTGTAGACACTGATACAAATATAATCAAGGATATTAGGGAACAGTATGCCTCCTTTATTGGCACTCCTGGCAGTAATATGCCAGAAGAATCCAAAAATCACTTTTTAAATATAAATTATGTGAGAGGTAAATAGAAGTAAATACATGGAGCAGGTCAAATATACACACACCTAGCACAGGTGTGAGTCTAAGGTAAGTGAATTGTTGTTATGCCATTAATATATTAAACACTACAGGAACAATTTTGCTTTTATTTACTTTCAAGAGCATTAAACAGATCTTAACTGAATAAATCAGCTGTAGAGTTAGAGGAGGATTTCTTCTATATCAAGCTATATTGATATTAACTCCAACTTCTCACAGAGAGAGATACAGGAAATAAACCTGAAGATACACTGTTAATTCTTAATATGTAACTCTTAACCCGTAGTCTGCAAGGAAACTCAGCCCTTGGAATGAAGAGATGAAGGCCGTAGTTTTTCCAGATTTATATACTTAAGCAATGGCCAAATGGATACTAGAAATCCCATCTTCACACACCCTGCCCCCCAGTGCTTTCCCGACCAAGTTATAGGGAGCCATGAAAGTAAAATACTATCATATTGACAAATGACTTGAAGAACCCGGGTCATTTCCTTATGCATTTTCATTACTCATCAAGTTATACAATTTTTTATTTAATAAAAGTTATATATTTGATACGTATAGGTAAAAAGAACTTGAGCTTTTTCTTTGCATTGATTAATTGCAATTGCACCATTTTAAAAATACAGCTTCACTATCTGTCTTAAACACTCCAACCGGTTAGCTATATTTAGATGTGAGGAGGAGGCAGAGTAATTCTTAAAGAGTTCTATGTTTCTTACAACTGACTTGACTGACAGTCCTTAAGTGCTATTTCTTTCAAAGCAAATATGACTCACAGCCCTTAGGTAGAGTGTGTGCACAGGCTAGAAATATTGATCGTCCACGTCCTAGAAACATTCAAACACAATAAAAAAGAATTTTTAACTTAATTCTGAATAATGCAATAGCAAAAACATATGAACAGGACACAATCAGCAATGGTGATGTATCTGTAATGTTTAATAATGTCAAGGATTTAATTTAAACTCAACAAACAGTAACTGTCTTCCCAGTTTGAACTCACCCTCTTCAGCTTAACTGTGACAATTCGTAGAACAGGAGGTGCCTAAGGAAACTAATTTAAAGATATAAATAAATATGCACTTATTTAAGTCATTGAGTACAAAGTACCCACCTTATGAGTAACTCTAGTCACCAGCTCAAAATTTAGAAATGAGAGCAACCAGGAAACAGTTTGGGAAGACTTCCCTTGGGGATGACTGATAATGGAATGAAGAAATGTTCCCCAGTACTCCACATCGACACTGGCCAGAGCTCTGCGGAGAAAGAGGTAGGTTTCAAAAGGTAACCTGGGACCCCAAGGTTCCAGTCAATAGTTGCTCCCCTCCCTTGTGTTTCCTGAGCTACTTGGAAACCCCTTTTTCCTTCTGGCCCGTGGTCAGCCTTCTTGCTACAATTATTTCTGGTTCCCACAGAAGGCAGCAGAAAATAATCAATACTGCTGTGGGTTACAAAACATGAAGTTTTCTCAAATTTGACACCACTGAGGTGCCAGCAGCTGGATTTCTCTTCCTTCCAGCAGTGCTTCAATGACAGATTTGCAGTCTACACTTCTGTCATTCATTACCTGGAGTAGTATTTTCTATTTTTTTTAAAAAGTTCGGTTTTCTACAATTAGCTCGTTTCCATTTAATAAATGTATATAATCCTTTCCTGGGGTAAGGCAAATATGCTTCCATACAGTTACACGACTTGGGGAGCAGATGTCAACGGATGAGAGAAATGAGCTAGAGGCAGGAATTGCTGCTGAGTGTGAGTTACAAAGAATGACATCCCCAACGGGCAATTTCCATGCCTGCTGACTTCTGTTTCCCAGGCCAGCCCCTCTGCAAGTCATTGTCTTCCTTTCTCACCCAGTCCTTTCCCAGTATGCCCTAGCATTGCTTGCTCTTCCCATATAGATCAGAGTAGCAATTGGAAAAAATGTCCGCTTAGCCTTCATCTATACACTATAATCAGCCCAGTCCTTAGGCACTGATAATTTCAGGGCTTGTATTTAAGAGGTTTAATCTCCATATTCAATCAATTTATTTTCTATCATAACACTGTGACTAGTGCAACCAAGTTTTTCCAAGGCTGTATTCCTGTCGCTGACCACCTTTATTATCTAGGCCCTCACCTAATGGCAGAGACTGAATGTTTGCATGCCACCAAAATTCGTTTGTTGAAGACTAATCTTCAGTGTAATTGTATGTGGAATGGAAGTAATTAAGTCATGAGAGTGAACCTCCCATGATGGGATTAGTGCCCTTTTAAGAAAAACACCAGAAAGATGATTTCTCATTCCACCAAGGGAGGATATCACAAGAAAGCATGCTTCTGAAAACCAGGAAGAGGGCCTTAACCACAAACTGAATCAGCTGGCATGAACCTGGACTTCCTAGCCTCCAAAACTGCGAGGAATATATGTTTATTGTTTAAGCACCTAGTCTATAGTATTTGTTATAGCAGCTCGAACGGACTAAGACATCTAATTTGATCCCCATCCCTACATGTGGGCTCTTGACATCTACTGCTGAATATCTGAATACCTGCCTTTTGATCTCTGCCAGTTGTCCACTGTGTATGCTCCATAATAACTACCTGTCCCACCTCTGCCTAAGGTAACGTGTGAGTTTCACTCTAACCTTAGTTTATAACATGTCTATCCTTTCCCCTTTGACTCATCTCCTAATTTCAGACTGCCTTTCTGTGTTTACATCCTTGTTCTCCTATGGCTAGATTAATACTCTGGTTAACAATTCTATTTTAGAAGCCCTGGGGTGTCTGTGAATTCTAGGTCCTGGTCTTTGTCTCTTCAGCCCTATACTCCAGGTATAACAAGTGTATTACAAGTAATAAAACCATAAAAGGTAATAGTAACTTATATTTGTTAAATACCCACTAGGTATTAGGAACTGTTTTTAAGTTTTATGTTAACATGTACAACCACCTTTTCATTTATGCAGGACTGATAGCCAGCTGATGGGCATATGAATATAGCATTTCCAGCTGTGAAAATACTGCAGTGTTTCCTCATGAGTTAGTAAATAGCCACTCCTCCAGTCTCCCAAATACCTCCCACCTGACTTCCAAGTTTTCCAGGCTTTCTTACCATCACCTGCTCTCAAGCCCCATAATCCAGCAATCAAAAGGTTGATTCCTCGCACAGTTCTCTGGCCAGTGTTGATTCTGATTGGTTGCTGGCATGCCAGGCTGGCTGTCAATTATCTTCAATATCAGCTCCTCACAATCTGAATTATGCCTAATCTACAGATCAGCAAATTGAAGCTCAGAGAAGTATACTTACTCAAGGTCATAAATTAGTAAGTGATTAAGCACAGCCTCAAATCTTTGTCTTCCTATCTTTGTAGACATTTCTCTTTCCCCTATAGCAGATAATTCATAGATGCAAAGAGGAGTTCCCCAAACGTAAGTGTTTTGTCAAAATCACAGCTTCCCAGGCCACTCCCCCTAGAGATTCTGATCCAAATCAGTCTAGTTCAAGGCTAGAATTGGTGTTTTCAAGAAGGTGAGTTTTATGGTTATACAACCTTTGAAACACTGTACAGGGGCATTTTATTTCAGAGTATACTTTGAAAATGACTGGAAAATATTGTAATATCTTCATGTTTTAGGTGAGCAAGTAAAGACTGTATTACAATTCCCAACTTGGAGGAAATGTTTTTTGAATAGAATGGAATGTGTGTTTCAGGTGGAAGGCTACCTGCTGGTTCTTTTAGATGGGGTGATGTAATTCAAAAGTACAGTCAGTCTTTGACAGGTCTGGAAACATCATTAGTGACAACTACTGATAAGAATGAAGCAAGATTTTGGTTTACCAATAGGTGAAATGAAAGGACACAGAATGAAGCTAAAGCTGAAATAAAAGTAATTTCATGAAATGTAGAAAGGGGCACTGAGTTTATTGAGGTAAAATTTTGGACTCTAAAAACTATCAGTTTACCTAAATAACAATCCAGAATACACTTTGCAGAATAATAAACTGTGAAAAAATAACTTAAAGGAAGTTAAAAGTATAGTGTACCTGTGATGGCCATTGGTGCTTTCTCTGCATGTTGCCATCATTCTGCAGTGGTGTATGTTCTGTTAATGTTTGACAATATGGTTTGTCACATAAAGCCTTTTTAGTAGCCTCCCTCTCTGGACACGTCTCCCCGTTTCTGCTGTTAGCCTAAGCTAATCATGAAACATAAAAAGGTATCCGGAAAAAGGCAAGTACAGTATCACATATTAATTGCACACAGCCTGTTTATGATGCAATTCTCTTTCACATGATGAAAAGAATGAGAGAGAAAAAAACAGAGAAAAAAAGAACAAAATAGATGAGCAATTGTCTCTCGTCTGGTCTTCTAATGGGCACTGATTCATTAAATATTTCTGAGGGCAACAGAGTCATCTAACCCCATAGAACCTCCTAAGATGTTCTTCCTGACATGTAAATCAGCAATGAGCAGGAGAAACTTAAAACGGAGCTGAAATTGAGTACCACAGGACGTGGCCCGAGCTGGATTGATTCTCTTCCAAGTGACAACCCCTGCCAAATGCTTTAACACCTGCTGCAGTTATCAGCATAGGCATTTCCTTAGACAACTGAGAAACAACGTATCAGATAAACCAGTAAGTAAAATAAAGTGCCAAATAGATGCTCGGCAAAGGCTGATAAAATGAAATATTTAAATAAATGTAACTGAATACTTCCAAATGGCACACCTGACAATGACAGGAAAGCACAGGAGTGGGAGCCTTGGGAAGGAAAACGATATATTAGGCTTTTTTTTTCCCCCTGTAATTCTACAAAGCCAAACCCATATCAAACCTCACCCTCATCATCTGCAAAAAAAGGGACTTCCTACCTCGAGTGAAGAAAAATGAAATTAAGTAAAACAACAACAATAACAATAACAACAATAACAAACCGTAGAATTGCATGGTGCAGGGAACCAGGAATAAAGAATACTGCCTTCCCTTATTTATATGAGTAAAAATCAAAGCTTTTCTTTATTTACTTGTTAGTTGTTTTCTGTTTGTTTGGTTTTGGGGGCGGGTTTTTTCCCCCTCTAGTACTTAACACCTGTACGAAAGTCCCTGACTCTAGAGGTAGGGCTTGGCTAATGAGGTGTGTCTACACAATCGGAAGCCCATTTCTAAATGAAAATTGCACTGTGCTGTGAGCACAATCCCTCCAGGTTGGAGAGAGCATTTATAGAGCAGCAGGGGTGGTAGCCAGTGCTTTCTTTTTAAGAAGGGGCCTGTAGGGTTACCACAGCTGGGAGAGAGAGAGGCTGACCTAGCGCTACAGGCTAATGTGATAATTCTCTTCCAAATTAGTCATATTTCTCCAGGTTACCTTCATAGATAGTGAGTAAAAGCAGATATAATCCCTTTCCTAATTGTAAACCAGCACAAGCCTAATTATATTCCCATTTACCCCAGATACTCTGAAATCATAGGCTTTCTGTTTGCTAATTCCTCTTATTCATGGTTTTATGACTCTGGAGGCAGCTATGGGGAGTATGAATGGAAAACAGTGCAGTGAGTTAGTTCCACATAGACATTAACTATGAAAAAGTCATGGCATAGAGGAGACAGGAGGTGGAAATAAAAAATCTCATGTGTAGTTTAGACTGACTTCAGTCCGAACCGGGTGAGTGTTTGAAGCCTTGCCTAGTTAAGTGCGGTGGCCGAGGCCGTGGTTGCAGGAGTACAGGGCAGTGTCTCAGCCATCAAGGCTGTATTTGTTGTCAATTAAACAGCCTTTCTGTGATAAACTTTATTCCCTTTGTCTTAGAATGCCTATTATCTTTACTCTAGTTGACATTTAAGATTTATATAATTTTTGAGTATTTTTATGTCAAACTATTAACACTAGGCTGCAGAGGGCCCCGTGCTCCAAAGCTCATGGGGTCGTGCTAAAGACCGTGAGGTGTTAGGAACACGCGGTAGGGCGAAGCGTGGTGGTCGCAGTGGCAACGAAATTATTCAAGTCTTTCCAGATAACGTTGTCTCCATGTCCCTTTCTACCACCCTCATGCACTCACAATGCACATGTGTGAGTGTGTGCGTGTGCGTGTGCGTGTGTGCGTGTGTGTGTGTGTGTGTGTGAGAGAGAGAGAGGAAGAGAGTTATTATACTACATAATTCTTGATGGAAAAATGAACACTCTTAAGATAGTTTTAAATCTTTTATTCTGGTTTTTGGTGTAAGCAAATAATAAAAATCTTCCAAGTTATTGCCAAGATCACACAGCCTTTGTCTCTTAAGTTTTCCCAAGGCCACACCTAAAAAGGGAGTTATGGCACTAGTGTGGAGTATCAGTATCCTGGAAGGCCAGGCACTCTTTTAGTCTGCAGTTGCACACATGTTCATTGCTCGTTGAACAGGTCAGTACCAGTTCACAAGCTAGAGGAGGAACGTGAATTAAGTTTGAAAAGCTGCCAAAGAAGTATTCTGAAAGAAAAAGCGTTTGCCATTTCTGGAAATGCAGGCATTTCTGGTAGAGATACATTACTCCAAAGCTACATGGGCCCAGGATTTGACCCTCCACTGCTACAGGTCAAGAAATGTAATGGTCAGCTCCTCCAGATGATAATAAGGCCCACATTTATACTAAAACAAATTCAGCCTCACCTTTCCACTTTGTAAGCAAACTGAGAACAGGGATGATGTCTCACTCATTTTCGTACCAGCCCCACAGCCTAAAGGAATTGCTTACATAGATTAAGCACTCAACCAACATTACTCAAATTGGTAATAGAGAGCAAGTTTAATAATTTTCCATGAAAATCTATACTCTAAAAACAGACAGGTTGTGTTTTATTTTTTGTTTCTGAGTGCTTTCTTATCCAGGTCAGGAAACACTGGAAAACTGAATTTAAATTTGAAGGTTGTTCGGTAAATATGAAATCAGAGAACTAGAAATTTCATGGCCTCAAAAGATGATATTTTTGTCAAGCTACGAAGCCTGGTGAGTCATTCCTCTCCACCAAAGGATCATGTTTGCCGATGTAATCACATATTTGTGTACCCTTGTCAGGTTACATTCTTTCTTTTGAATGCCACGCTCCTGAAACACATTCATTCTTACTCTGCTTTTTGCTTTTCCAGATTCCACAAAACTCTATTATTTGTATTTATTGTCATGTTCCATATTTTAATTTAATCTTTATCATTTTTTTCCTAGCAATCTGCAGAATATTCTCCCAAATAAGTCGTTAATTTTAATGTTTAGCTTAGGACCTTTCTTTCCTCACCTATCCTGCTGACATTCTCAGACCCTTCAACATCTCATTCAATTTGATACACAACAATCACAGGTAAGGCAATGGATTAAGGACTAAGTGGATACTAACATTTATAAGATATGGCCTTTGCTTTCTTCATCTGGTATTAAAGGCCACATTGATGAATGTGTTAGGGTACTCTAGAATAGGGTGGTCACATTCATGGGCTCTGAAACCGACCTGCTTGGATTTACCTGCATTGACATTTCCTAACCATGTGATCTTGAGCAAAACTTACTCAACTCCTTTGTGACTATTTCCTCATCTATAAAAGAAGAATGTTAATAACAGTTTCTACTTTTTAGGGTTGTAGTGATAATTAGATGAGTTAATGTAGCTAAATTTCTTAGAATAATCCCTGGTAAACAAACAGAGCTCAATGTATTTGTTATCATTAAACACTACTTTCTCAACTTTTAAAACCTTTGTATTTACTTCTTTTCAATTACCCATAGGTCCACAGACACCTTGTAAATTATCACCATGTGAGGGGTCTTCTTGTCACCTTATTCTCTGACTCTGCTAACCATGGAGCTGTGGATGGGCAATAATTCTTCCTTATGTTCATTCTTTCATTCACTCCACAATTATTTATTGTCTGCTCTATGCTGGGCTCTTTTAACATTGAAGATATAAAGATAAACAAGATAGACATAAAGCATCTGGCCTCGTGACATTCTACAAGAAAAGCATATACAAATACAATAATAAAAAGGTAGGTAAAAATGTGATATCAGATCTTTGAAGAAAATGAAAGGGGTATTGTGTTAACAAATTGCAGTAGGAAGATCATTCGTGAGTGATCCGGACACAACATGAGCTTGGAGACAGCATTTCATCCTGATGAGATTAGTGAAAAAGCCCAAGAAAGAAGATAATCAAGAAAGAAACCAAAAAGGTTTGATGTTTTAAGGAATAGAAGAAAGCCCTGTGAATGATATAAAATGAGATGGGAGACCAGGCAAGAAATCTACTTATGTGAGTAAATGAAGTCCATGGTTTGGGGTTTGGATTTTACTCTAATCAAAATAGGAATTCATTAAAATTGGATATCATATGCAGAAGAAGGAAACAGGACTCCTACCTCTCATCATAGACAACAAATGAAATAAAAAGAGATTGAAGACTTAAATCTAAAACCCAAAACTATGAAACTACTAGAAGAAAACATAGGGGAAACACTTCAGGTCACTGGTCAGGGCAAAGCTTTTATGAAGAACTGAAAAGCACAGAAAACAAAAACAAAAATAGGCAAATGAGATTATATCAAACTAAAAAGCTTCTGCACAGCAAAGGAAATAATCAATAAAGTGAAGAGACAACTCACAGAATGGGAGAAAATATCTGCAAACTATTCATCCAACAGGGTTTAATATCCAGAATACACAAGAAACAAGCAACTCAACAGCAAATAATAATAATAATAATCTTATTTTAAAGTGGACAAATAAGCTGAACAGACACCTCTCATAAAAAGTCATACAAATGGCCAAGAAGCCTATGAAAAAATGTACTGCATTATGAATTATCAGGGAAATGCAAATCAAAACTTCAATGAGATGTTATCCCATTCCCTTTAGAATGCCTATAATTAAAAAGACAAAAAATAATAATAACAAATACTGGTAAGGATGTGGAGAAAAGGGAACTCTTACACACTGTTGATGGGAACATAAACTAGCTCATCCATTCTGGAAAATACTATAAAGGTTTTTCAAAAAACTGCAAATAGAACTAACATGTGATCCCGTTATCTCACTCTTGGGTGTGCACCCCTCCCCAGAAAAAGGCGCATTAGCATGTCAGTGACATAGCTCTACTCCCATCTTGATTGCAGCACTGTTCACAATAGCCAAGACATGGAATCAACCTAAGTGTCCATCATGGACAGACAGATAAAGAGTATGTGGAACATATAGACACAATGGAATACTATTCAGCCATAAAGAACAAAATCCTGTCGTTTGAAGCAACAAGAGTGAGCTTGGAGGACATTAAGTTAAATAAACCAGGGACAGAAAGACACATACCACACATTCTCATTCATGTGGATTATAACAGTCGATCTCATAAAAGTGAAGAGTAGAATAGTGGTCACTGCAGGCTGGGAAGGGTCGTGGGGAAAAGGGATTAGCAGAAATTGATTAACAGATGCAAAATTGCAGCTAAGTAGGATTAAGTTCTATTATTGTCACCCTACAGTGTTTTACAAAACTGTAGGGTGACTATAATTAACAATTTACTGTATATTTACAAATAATAGAAAATTGGATTTTGAATGTTCTCAACACAAAGAAATACTAAATGTTTGGATGGATATGCTAATTACCCTAATTTGATCATTACACCTTGCATACGTGTATCAAAATACTACACTATACCCCATAAGTATGTACAATTATTCTGTGTCAACTAAAAATAATAATAAAAGCAAAAAAGAATTCCTCAGAAAAACCCCAAGAATCCATTGAGGGTTCTAAATATGGTCTCTGGGCCAAGAGGTGAAAGACTGTAGCAAAGAAAAATGGAAGTAGGAGTCCCAACAGGAGGCCACTACCACTGGGAAAGCCGTGGAGAGGAGAGAGGTGGGCAGCTGAAGATGTTCCTGAGATGAAGCAGACAGTGCCCCTCTCAAGTAAATGGGTAAGCACCGTGATGCTCAGAAGCTGTTTTCCCAGTGAACCAGGAAGTGAAGTAGGTACATGAGTCTTCCAAGGGGGTGGACAAGGAGTTGCTTGAAATCGATTTGTATATTCATATTAAAAAGTAAATGAATTAAGAGAAAAAATTGGATCCTGAATCTGAACTTATTTATAAATGATTATACCTCATCGAAAAGGTCTTTTATGGACAATACTATGTAGATGGTAATGTTTGTCTTTAGCATTACAATCCATACCATTAAAATTATTAATAATTTGTGAGAGCTTGCTGTAAACTAAGTGCCCTTCATCCATTTTCTCATTTAATTCACAAAACAGCCCTATAGAGGGTCAATATAATTATGCCCAATTTTACAGATGCAATGAAATGGAATCTCAGTGAAGTTACTTTTCCAAGGCATTACAGCCAGGTAACACACAGCTAGGTTTGAACCCAGATCACTGACCCAACAGCCTGAACTGTTAACTCTAAATCAAACACTATTATTCCCTTTTACATCCCTGATAGCACCCTGCCTCCCCCAAACACATACACACACACAGACACAAGCACATATACATCCATGTTTCCTTACCATCAAAATGTTCACTCAGAAAGAAGCTTACTCTCAGTCTCTCTAAACCCACTAATGATCTACCCAGTTTTGATAAATTACATCTTTTAACAGTAGACTCACTAATAGTGAAAATCAAGCTTAAGCAAGGCGGTAGAAGAGATACTTGTTGAGACAGAGTAGCCTATTTGTGCCTCTGATAGCACATCATAGCCAGCCCTGTGGATAAATGTGGCCTTAGCCAGGAAAGGATAAATGATAGATGATTTGGAAGAAATAAATGACAGGAGCGTTAAAATGTTTTAAGGCAAGGGACATTCAAATAAATGCGATTGGATGATTTATTTTCCAAAAGGTGTTACATTCACTGCTGAAACACACCTACATGTCTGCCAGAAATGTGGTCGTAAAAAATCTATGTGTATAAAAAATTTACACTGTAGCAAGCTGACCTCAACCCTTCATTTACTAAAGCTGCCGCTTTAGCTGCAAGCACACATTTTCAACTTGCACCTAGATTTCAACACCTGGATGTCCCAAAGCTACTTCAAGAAGAATATATTCAAAATGCAGCTCATTACCTTCTCTCCAAACACCTAATATTTGAAATCCCAGTTAACACATCATTTCAGCAGTTTTCAATGCTATAAACTTCAAAGTTTTCATAATAGCCTCTCTCACCCTCATTCAGTTCTCCAATTCCAATCCCACACAATAGCAAATATGAACAATTCGTCTCCCTTAATTGTCTCACAGATTTACCTACCTCTCTTTACCATCTTCATTGACTCCTGTAGTTCAAGTCTTCAGCATGACTGAAGCAAAATATCTTAGCCCTGGTTTTCTAAAAATCAGAGTTTAAGGCAAAGCATCAGCATTAAAATTTTATCGAGATAAAGAGTGAAGGAAAAAGAAAAGTGAGGCAAGACAGGAGGAAAAGCAAAAATAAGATGATCTGTTACTGAACTGGCCACAGCTTCTTGAGGAAGTCTGGACAATGCCTCAGTTTCACAAGGTGGAAGGAGGAAAGCACTGCTTAAAAAAAAAAAATCTATGAAAGAGGAAGAGTAAGCAGATAACCTGATCCTGTCTTCTATCTCTCATTGGTCAAAGTTCAACTCTTGGGGATTTATTTTTCCCACACTTCTGTTATAGTTCATTTCCCCACCCTGGACAACCACCAGAGAAATTAGAGTCTCCAAGCATGCCTGTAAGTAGAACCTAAGCACTGAGCTACTATAGCTTCTCTACAGAATTGTAGTACATGAGATGAAGGTTGCCCGAAAGCTCAGCCCTAAATTCCTGGGGAAAATACAAACGACTGGAGGTATTAGGAGATGGGATGACTGAGGCTGCAGCCCAGCGTGGTGTGAGCATTGCTCTTTGGACCAATCCAAATAGAAAGCAAAGCAAACGGCTGAGGTTGGAGTGGGTAGACAAGGGAGGCAGGTTGATGTGAAATGACACATAAACTGAGTCTGATAAAATTCACTGAGTGCCACTCCATTCGGCTTACACTCTCTAATAATATATGAAGCTTATATGTGAGCAAGGTGCCCTTACTTCTTCCCTGGAGGGGAGGTAAAAAATGTAATCTTCCAAGATTGTGCCAGTTGCCATCTTCTAAAACAACGTATAGAGGGTTAGCAACCCAAGCTACACTTCTAGCTGCTTTTGCTGATCCGATAGCCCTATTGACATGCATCACCTCTCCTTTCCCTTACCCATTCTAGATTTTCTTTGCCCTTGGCCAGAATTCCAGATGATCTGGAGTTCTTGTCTCATAATGTGATCCAGACCTTCATTTTGGAAGGATATGAGGTCTTAGTCACCATGTCTTTGTCAGGGTGTTATTGCTACATTATTTGTCTGTTAACAAATATCAGAGTGCACAGAAGCACCAAGGGAAGAGCCAGTGAATCCAAACATCCTAGCCACATTGTCTAGTAGAAACCCTAGTTCCTGATAGTAGTTGGGATCAATTAGCCCGGTCTATAGAGTAACTCCTTTTTGCCTGGTGATCTACTGGCAGGGAAATCCTAAAGTAGCCGAGCAGTAGGTAGAGTTTTGAGTTCCTAACTTTTCTAGGATAAGAGGCATGTGGGAGAATGGAAGTGCAGTGAGAATGAACAAATCCAACTTACCTCTCTTTTTTCTTCACCTCAAATATTCTTGCTATCAGGGACACAGTTCCATGTTCAGGTTGTAAGTGTAGCACATATATCGCACTAACCTCTTAAAGGTTGCCCCTGAGCTGGTGCTTAACTGAGCATATTCCACATCTTATCAAGCTGTCCATATAAAAGTGATGAGGAACACATATCAATTTTATATGAATGAGCCCAGTGGTGCAACTCCTTTGCCAAAAAATGAATCTCTCGGTCCAGGGCAATGTTGTGTGGGATACCATGTCAATGGATACGGCTTTCTATAAAGGCTTAAAATAGAAGGCTGGCATTTGCACGGCAGGCAGGAAAAACAAACCCACTATATTTGTTTTCTATTGAAGCTATGACAAATTACCATAATTTACTGGCTTAAAACAACACAAATTAATTATCTCACAGTTCTATTGATCAGAAGTCCAACATGGATCTCACTGGTCTAGGATCAAGTCAATGGGATGGATACATTCCTTTCTGCATTTCTCTCCAGGAAGAATCTGTTTCTTTGCTGTTTCTGGCTTGTAGAGGCTTTCCACATTCTTTGACTCACAGTCCTCTTCTTTATTTTCAAAGCTGTTAGGGTTGAGCTGAGTCCTCACATTGGCATCTCTCTTCTGATTCTGTCTTCCAATTTTTAGGACCCTAATAATTAGCTATTGAGCAACTTGGAAAGTACAGGATACCCTTCTCTCTTTTTTTTTTTTTTTTTTTTTTGAGACAAAGTCTTGCTCTGCCACCCAGGCTGGAGAGCAGTGGCACCATCGCATCTCACTGCAACCTTCACTTCCCAGGTTTCAGTGATTTTCCTGCCGCAGGAGTGAATCCAGTGAATCCCAGCCAAGTATCTGGGATTATAGGCACACAGCACCATGCCTGGCTAATTTTCGTATATTTAGTAGAGATGGAGTTTCACCATGTTGGCCAGGCTGGTCTCAAACTCCTGACCTCAGGTGATCCATCCATTTTGGCCTCCCAAAGTGCTGGGATTACAGGCTAAGCCACCATGCTTGGCCAATTCTTCTCACCTTAAGATCAGCTGATTAGTAAGCTTAATTCCATCTACAATCTTAATTCTCTTTTGCCACATGACCTAACATGTTCACAGGTTTGGGGACTGGATGTATATACATTTGGGGAAGAGAGTAGCATTTTTTTTTCTGCCATACCCACATCCAGAATAGTGTTTTTGGTCAAGACACATTAAATCGTCATTAATATAGGCCAAAAATCGTCCAGTATTTACAAATTCACATTCTTCTATCTATTATTGCTTCTGATAAGGATGAATTGCCCCCTCCAAGAGAGAAGAGGTTCAATGTAATTGACCTGGCCCTATGTGGACTGGCTGTTCCCTCCAAAAAATGGTACCAATCCAGGGATAAGTGTTAGTCACTCCTGCTGGCAAATTGTGCATTCCACAGTGCCAGCTAGATTAGCCATCATTAAGAGGAAGCCTGTATTGTTGAACTCATTTTTACACTCCATCTCTGCCTCATGACCACTCAGGTTATAGGTCCACTGGAGAAGTACGAGGTACTAAGAGCAGTGCTGTATGATAGCTACAGAACAGAGCCACTTGTTCACCTTGGTACTTACAGTCCCTGCCGAGGTGATGCTTTTTAGTGAGCATGGGAAACAAAGGTTTACTCACCTTATGCCTATCCTCAAAGACCTTCCTCCCAAAGTCCTTATTCTTTTAGGATTATCCCTCCCAGACCTCTGATCATCTGCTGGACAAGTCCAGGAACCAACCACTGGCCAGGAGTCTCTGAATGCCTGTAAATCAATTCACCTTTTCTCTAGACAAAGAGGACAACCAGGTGAACTGCTGATTTTTCTGTCCACTATAAGAAGTTCCTGCCAACACATTCTTTGAGGACCACTTCTAAGTGGTGCTGTAATGGAAAAGCAATTCATTTCTAGATAGCACCCATATAACTTGCCAACCCATTTGTGAAACAGGACAAAGTTATTCTTCCCTCCTTATTAATTGATCATAAGGAAGTCCTATAAAGTCAAAGGTATGATTGAAGGAGAGTCATTGGTACATCAGGTGTAAGTGACTTGCAAGTCTGAGCCCCATGTATTTCATGTGCTCAGGTCCAGTTCTAAATGTACAGCTTCCATGCTACCATGGTTTGCTGCTGTGCCCATTTGACATTATGACGTCTGAGGTACACAGACACTGAATTCATGGTGGGTAACTATGGTCCCATTCTCATTTTCTGTTCCATGATCAGCCACTCAGTCTATATCAAGGTTATGCAACACACTGGAAGCTCCAGAGCCCTAGAGGTCTGCACCAAGCCTCTCCTCCTGGAGCATGCTTCTTCACAATGATTGTCACTTCTAGCACTATTGGAACTGCTGGGTCATTTGGTCTAAATGGTAGGGTGGCTTGTCCTGCAGCCTGCACCTATGACAGAGGCCAATTTTGTACTGCGCCAAATTATAAACTGGCAGTTTTCCAAATAACCCTGCTAAATAAGTAACATATGCTGCCTTCTAAATCTGAATGGGTCTACTAGTACTGGATCTTTGAATGATAAGAGATGCAAGGTGCAGCCTTCTTAGTGATAAGAGGTACAAGCCCTTTATCAAGAGATTTTCCAACATGCTGCAGACCCCTGGGCTCCTGAGCATTTCACTGAAGTATCAGGCCCTGAATCTTTCTGAGTTTTTTCCTTTCTCTCCTTTGTCACACATGTGTTCTATGAAAGCATCTAGGTTGTTTGCCACCTCTTACCAGCTAGTTCCAATTAGCATGGTGTCATCAACATAGAGGAGCAGTGTGATAATCTAAAGAATGTCAGAATTATACAGGTCCCTGTATTAGTACAGAAAGCAGTTGAGTTGTATAACCCTGTGCAAGAAAGTGAGGGGTACAGACCGATGGGGATCTAACAGGAAACATTCACCAAACCAATAGTTGCATACCAAGTACCAGAGGCTATGTTGATCTTCTGCAGTAAAAAGTCATAACCCAGACACTGTGATTGGGGTTTCCAAGTTTATGGTGATTAGTTTTTAACATTATTCGTCATGGTTTATTAGGTTATTACAAAATCCAGACAGGTAAATTGAGCAGGGTTAGAACAGAAACTCCTTTTCCTCAATGCTTTAACTATTTAGCAAAAATGCGAATCTCTTTAATTCCCTCTGGGATGCAGTATTGCTTTTGGACAAACTGTGTTGTCCAAGGGGTGGGGGCAGGTACAGGAACTCCCATTTGTCCTTTCCTATCATGATGGTCCTCACTCCACAGATCAGAGAACCCTGATAGAATTATGTCAGCAGTTAAGCTCATCCATCCCACTTATACCTTCCAGGAATGGGAAATAACCACACACATCAGATCAGTGGACCCACAGGACCAGTTACGAGACAGTCTTGGACTGGAAATCCAGTTATCACCTGCCTTCCATAAGCCTCATCCTACCTGAGTGTCTGTGATGGCAAATCATATAAGATCACAAATCTAATATTTTTGAAAAATTTTAGTACTCCCCTTTCACTGTCTAGTTCAGAGGAGAATTTACTAGATATCCCTGTGATGGTGCTATGGTATGTTTCTTAAAAAGATTTGACCTTCCCTTCAAACAATGAGATCTAGATCTAGGAACTGACTTGGATTTGTAAACAGAATGAGGGGCATCAATTTTCCATTGTAGCAACTAAGTTCTCCTTGCCACTGTCTTTATTTTTATTTTTTAAATACAAACTGAGCAATACATTATCTGTTCCTCTATCCACTCTTAGATGAACCACGACCTATTGACAATTGCCACAGAATCCTGCAAACAAAGGAACCTGGATTGTCGCAATGTGCTACCTTTAATTCCAGTTCTGTAACAAAGTTCACTTTGTCTCTGATGTTTAAGTACAATCACCCGATCCCTGGCGTAATGAAATCCCAACATCCCTACAGATAACATGGATCTTAGGTCCATGGTCGATCTGACTGTCAATCACAGCCTGCAGAGAGCACACAACAACCAATAAGCATCTCAAAGATTTTGGGGTCTTCCTCTCCCTGCATTCTTTATTGCCTTCCTGAAGGGAAAATCCTCCCTGTTACTTCTCTGAAATCCTCCCAGGGACCAAAATCAAGTGATGAGTCTTACCTAACAAAACCAGCCTAAGATTCCCACCTCCCTGAGCCTTCTCTGGGAAGTTCTGGCCTCTCTACTTTATTCATTGTAGGTCATCGTCATGACAAAGCTCCAATAAATCATTCCAACAAAACACCAGAACCAATCCCCAAGTGAATCTGCCACAACATTGAATGCTGAGTCACTGTTGAAGGCCCAACATGTTGATGAGTTTTTTTCATATTCAGGTTTCATTACAAATCCCCAGACTAACACATAAAAATCCACTCTCATATATATTGTCTTAATTCCTGTTTGCATATAATAGTAAGTTCTATAATTTTGTATTATAGAATTTGTATAGACTTTTCCTGTCTCAAATAGAGATTTTGATTCCCCACTAGATCTATGTTGAGACTGTTTCCTGATATTAGGCTATAACCATTGAATGGTGTTGGTGGCACATTTTGAGAAGAGCAAGCATCATCTCACGTGGCGTCTTCTGAGCTGAGACTATTGAGTGCTGTTCAGGTGTTATGGTCTGAATATTTGTCTCCCCTCCATATTCCTATGTTGAAATCTAATCACCAATGTGATAGTAGCAGGAAGTGGGGCCCTTGGGAGGTTACTAGATCATGAGGTTAGAACCTTGCTTGATAAGTGGGATTAGTGCCCTTGTAATAGAGGCCCCAAAGACTGTCTTCCCTCTTCCACCATGTGAGGACACAACTAGATGCCACCCTTTTTGAACCAGAAAGAGGGCCCTTACCAGACTCCCAACCATGCTGGCAGCCTGACATTGGATTTCCCAGCCTCCCCAGACCTGGGAAAAATGAATTTCTAGTTTTTATAAGCCATCCAGTCTACAGTATTTTGTTCTCACAGCCTGACCAGACTGAGACATCAGGTAAATGGAGGCTGCTCTCCTCTACAAGGAAGAAGGTGCATCTTCTGCCACCCAGGAGCATTTGGAGGAACTTCAGAGCTTTTTGTTCTTAGACTTGTCTACTCAAATATCAAGAGTCCTACTTTTTCCCTATCAGGCATTCAGTGTTGACACCAGAATGGCTGTGCATTTAGTCTTCTTTGATTTCTACTTTGTAATGAGATCCTAGGCCTGATTTCTAGCATAGTCAGCCATAGGAGATAAAAATCCTTAAACCTGCCTGTGGCTTTAACAATATGCTTTAACTTGGCAAGTAGGAGCCCTAAGCCTTTTCCCAATTAACTATAAGAGAAAGCTTCTTAAAGCCATTTTACTGAGGTATTTGACATGCATATCTATTGTGTACTAATTCATTGAGTTTGGGGACAAGCATATACCCATGAAACCATCACCACCATCAAGGCCATAGACATATCCATCAACACACAAAAAAACTTTAATAACGGTGATATTATTGCATGCTAGGGATCCTAATTTGCCTTGAGACCAGTGGTCAATTCAATTTCAAAATACTATTTGAGAGTCTGAATGCTAGAATCACTCCTCATACAGTTGTCTCAACCTATCCGAGAGACTGAGGCAAAACATACATGTTGGTGTTTTATTTTGCTTTATGGGGGTGAGGCAGGATAGTCCTAGGAAAGTAGGACTAAAGGAAAATAAAAGTGACGTAGGAGATGAAACAAAGCAAAGATGGGGTGAGCTGGCTACAATGTCTAACAAAAGCAAACAAACGAACAAATGAAAACCCACAGCTGATTGTCAAACCTAAGTAGTCTCTACTCAGAACTTGTCAAAAAGAGGAATCTGCTGTGCTCCTGTCTCCTGTCTTCAGCTGATTACAATCCCATTAGTGTTAAGCCCTCTCTACTTCTAGGTCATGTTATCTGGCCTCTCTGAGAAGCTGCTGGGAAAGGCAGTCTCCAAGCATACTTGGTTCTCAGTATGATACATGATATATTAGTCCATTTTACTGCTGCTGATAAAGACATACCTAAGACTGGCCAATTTACAAAAGAAATTTGTAAGTTTACTGGACTTACAGTTCCACATGGCTGGAGAGGCCTCACCATCATGGTGGAAGGCAAGGAGGAGCAAGTCACATCTTACATGGATGGCAGCAGGCAAAGAGAGAGCTTGTGCAGGGAAACTCCCATTTTTAAAACCATCAGATCTCATGAGACTCATTCACTATCATGAGAAAAGCACAGGAAAAACCCACATCCATGATTCAATTATCTCCCACATGGCCCCTCCCCTAACATGTGGGAATTATGGGAGCTACAAGATGAGATTTGAGTAGGGACACAGAGCCAAACCATACCTTCCACCCTGGCCCCTCCCAAATCTCATGCTCTCACATTCCCATTTTTCCTCCAAAACCTCCTGGACTGTGATAGGAGGGGCTGCTGCATTGTTAATCACCCATTGTCTTGGTGACTAACATTTGGCTTCTCATTACTTATACAAATTTCTATAGCTGACTTGAATTTCTTCTCAGAAAATGGGATTTTCCTTTCTATTGCATTGTCAGGCTGCAAATTTTCCAAAGTTTTATGCTCTGTTTCCCTTTAAAAACTGAATGCTTTTACCAACACCCAAGTCACATCCTGAAGGTTTTGCTGCTTAGAAATTTCTTCCGACAGATACCCTAAATCATCTCTCTCAAGTTCAAAGTTCTACAAATCTTTAGGGTGAGTGAAAAATGCCACCAGTGTCTTTGCTAAAACATAACAAGAGTCACCTTTGCTCCAGTTCCCAACAAGTTTCTGGTTTCCATCTGAGACCACCTCAACCTGGGGTTTATTGTCCATATGGCTATCAGCTTGGTCAAAGCCATTCAAAAAGTCTTTAGGAAGTACCAAACTTTCTCACATTTTCCTCTCTTCTTCTGAGCCCTCAGAACTGTTTCAACCTCTGCCTGTTACCCAGTTCCAAAGTTGCTTCCACATTTTCAGGTATCTTTTCAGCAGCATCCCACTCTACTGGTGACAATTTACTGTATTAGTCCATTTTCATGCTGCTAACAAGGACACACCCAAGACTGAGCAATTTACAAAAGAAAGAGGTTTAATTGGACTTACAGTTCCATGTGACTGGGGAAACCTCACAATCATGGTGGAAGGCCAGGAGGAACAAGTCACGTCTTACATGGATGGATGGCAGCAGGCAAAGGCAGCTTGGGCAGAGAAACTCCTTTTTAAAACCATCAGATCTTGTGAGACACATTCACTATCACAAGAACAGCACAGGAAAGACCCACCTCCATAATTCAATTATCTCCCACCTGGTCCCTCCCACAACACATGGGAATTATGGGAGCTACAAGATGAGATTTGGGTGGGGACACAGAGCCAAACCATATTAATGTGCTATGAAGTTTGGTACTATTAAGAGATGAGATGACTCTGGCTGTGATAGAGGTGAAGGTTGTTTTTAGGTGAAACGTTGTTAGGACTTCTCTGTTCAGTAAAAGAGGCAAGTAAGTGAGATCTGGGTTGGGGTATTGGTGGAACTAAGTTGACCAGGGCTGATGCATAAGTTGAGTCTAGGATGATAACCATTACAACAGCTTCCTATGGTTTCCCTTCAAGTCTACCCTTGTGGTAAGAACTGGTTTTTCCAAAAATTTCAATCCTCTACAAATTTTTCTAAAATATCAAAACCTCTGTATTCCTTATAGCCTACTCAGGACTTTTTCTTAATCTATCTACTGTTCCCAAATCTTTGTTTAATTGACTATGTCCCTCTTTTCTTATCTTTGAATGTAAGGTATGGTATTTCTTCTACCTAGAATCCCTTAACCAATCTGCCTGTCTCTGGTAGACTCCAACTTACTGATCAACAAGGTCCCTAGCAAATGATGGCTTCTCAACAAAACCTTCTATGACACCATGGCAGAAATAAAAGTCGTTTTCACTTCTGTGGTTCCCACTAACTTTGCATTAAGGACTTAGACCTTAAAACCCAAGTTCAAGAGTTATCTATTCAGAAGATGCAGCTGTGATGTAGTAGAAAGAGCACAGGACTTGAGTGCTCTGCATTGGAATCTGTGTTAGTTTGGCAAGTGTACCATAACAAAGTGCCATAAATGGGGTGGGTTAAACAGCGGAAACTAATTGTCTCAAGTTCTGGAAGCTAAAAGTCCAAGATCAAGGCATCATCAGGGTTGGTTCCTTCAGAGGCTATAAGGAAGGATCTGTCCCATGGCTCTTCCCTAGCTTCTGGTGGTTTTCTGAAGCTTTGATGTCCCTTGGTATGTAGAAGTGTCACCCTGATCGCTACCTTCATCTTCACATGGCATTTTTCTTGTGTTGTGTTTGTCTCCAAATTTCTCCTTTTTATAAGGATACCAGTCATATTATATTTGGGGACTATTTTCCCCTCGTATGACCTCATCTTAACTAATTACATCCGCAATGGCCCTATTTCCAAATAAGATCCCATTCTGAGGTATTGCAGGTTAGGACTTCAATATACCAATTTTAAAAGGTAGGAGTAGGGGATGGGGGAAGTGGGAAGTGGGAACACAGTTCAGCCCATAACAGAATGTAACCTGGGGAAATTCTCATAAATTTCCCTAGCCTCTTTCCTCTAATCAGATAAACAGGAATAATAATACTGATATAAAACCTAGATTAAATGAAGATCAATGACAATGTATCAAACTTGTCCAACTCACCTTATTTTATTGCTGTTCTTGTTCTGTTTTGTTTTGTTTTAGGTTTTTAGTAGCCTGAAGCTGTGGTTTTCAGTTTCTGTGTTTAGTGATAAGCAGAAGAGAAGGATGAGGAAGGGGCTTTACTCCCCAACCAGAAACAGAAACTAAGAACCCATGACTGTATTCTCTCCCTTGGATACCTCTGTCAGAACAGCAGAGGGAGAAGGGATCAGAACAAACAAAATTTGCATAAATATTAGGTAAGAATACCTTCATTTGGACAACTTGCTGTTTTAGAGCAGGATCTGGGGTTGAAAGGTTAGCCAAAATATAGAAAGAGAGCAGAAGTATAGACTACAGGAAGAACACAAAGTAATGAGTTCCTCAGGGGAGAAAGCAAAAGCTGCAGCAAGAAAGAAAATGAGAGTATATTACATGATCTTTCTAAACCTTACTTTCCACATCCAAAAAAATACATACCTCCTGCAGGTATAAGGAAAGCACCTTGAGTAGTACACTAGCCACAGCTGGAAATACATCAGCAAATGCAGACTCTCACCAATGATTTGAATGAGTGCGCTGTTTTAATTTATGCTCATCTTCCTTTCTACTTTTTCCTTTTACTTATCTTTCATTTTTCAAGTCCTGAATTCAAGTTTTCTACCTTGAAATTCTACCTTGAAACATCTACACAGATGTTCTACTCTAAAATAATTTTGGTTTTTTAAAAATAGTAGTTTATCGTAAAAAAAAATTCTCATGCAAGTAGGAGACAAAAGTCTTTAGGGTCAAATTCATTCTCAGAAAGTGCTGACATTGAAAATACTTTATATCCATTAATTGAAACTATTGAAAAGTTGTATATTGAAATCCCCCCCACCTCAGAAAAGCAATTTTTATTATTCACAGTGTTTAAATGAAGCTGTCCAGCTCATTACACAATAAATAAGGAGGTTATAGTTGTTCTGCGTACTTGAAACTACTAATGCTTTTAGATTTCCCAGTCTACATTTACATATTAAGAAGACCCCTCACCACACACACACACACACACACACACACACACACTCTCTCTCTCTCTCTCTCTCTCTCTCTCTCTCTGCTGTCTCTCTCTCTGAACAGAGAGTAAAGGGGAAAGAAGAAACAAGAAAGAGAGATTCTTCAATCAGCCCTCCAGTGGACCAAAACTCAACATCCCTCCTGCATTTCTGCTTTGGATCTTCAAGTCTCTCACTATCAACTCCATCAAAGACTCAATTTTGTATATTTAACTGTAATTTATAGTCTTACATTATATTATTTGCTATGAGTAAGAGGAGAGGAAAGACCAAAAGTTGATTACAATAAGAATCTCTTATAATCAGAGGTTAAAAAACATATGTAAATAATGTAAGACAGACTATATCATAGAGAGAAACCAATTAGAATGTATATTCAGCCGAGAAAGAAACTGTATATTGTGGGTGGGAGTCAAGGGGGACCTAAAGGAACTTGGTGAAGGAACAATATTAGCAAGGATTTTTAGCAATTAGGAAATTTTTACAAAGACATAGAGACAATAAAGAAGTCAAGCTCAACTAAAGTTGAGCATATTTATGGAGGAGTAGAGAAAGACAAATTTATGTGTTTGAAATATAAAAAAAAAAAATGCTGTTCATGTAGGTCCAAATTGTATGTTAGGACTAAACTGTAGATAATCTTGAATGTCAGAAAAAATCTGGGCTTAGGCTCTTAAACAACTGTGAGACCTTTGAGGGGACAGCATGTATGTGTCATATTTTAAAGAAGATGCACTTGCTAATTATGAGCTTGGGCTGAAAATAAGAAGTGCAGTTGTGAAGCTCCTGCAATACTGGGACAAACTAAGTTCCCAAACCTCTACGAGACTTCATGTCACTGAATGAAGATCTCTTTCCTGCATTTACTTCCTGTCCCTTGTACACTCCTATTTATTCAACATCCTTCACCAGTTCCTTTGACCTCACTTGCTATCCCTACCTGGTCATCAGGATTCTTACCTCTGCACCTGGATGGGCAAAGCCTAGCTCAAGAGGGTCATGGGGTCGGTCAGGCTAAACTTGCAGTAACAGCTATCATGATCTTTATTGCATTTACTATAATATTTGTTTGTATGTCTTGCTCTCTCTTTCCTCCTTTGACCGTGCTTTTCTGAAGGGCATGCTTAATGTCTTATCTGTGTGCTGGGGCTTGGCAGGGCACCTGGCACCTACTAGGTGCTCACTAAATATTAATTCAGTAAAATTGTCACCATAGCAACTCAGAAACAAAAAGTAGCTGCTTTATTAAAACCTTCTCTGATCTCCTGCTTAACCTCCCGATGGCATGTAGTGAGCCTATAGCCTGGGTTTTCTGGGATAGCCCCAATCTAAAATAGTTTATAATTACCGAAAAGAATCTCTATTACCTTGTTTGAAAGAGCCATATTTAGCACATCTTTTTACATTTTTTTTTAGTTTTCATTAGGACTTGCCATGCACAATTCGGTTATGCACACATATAAGTAAGTGTTCAATAGACATGTTTATTGATTGAATAAACATTTCTGAAATTTTAATTATCAATCAACTAAATAAGTACAGGTAAATCATATCTTTCAAATAATGTGTCCAACTTTGGTGGCAAAAACAACATATTTATAGTACATGCTAGATAGATGAGTACTTGAGTATATCCTGCCATCTTTCTTTCAAATATTACTATAATTTGAATGTAACTAGTTCTTAAGACCAGTCTAAGTCCTATTTCCAAACCTCCCAACAAATCAAACTCCAAAAACTTCATAAAGACTAATTTCTACTGAGGGTTCCTGGAAAGACAAGAAAGTTGTCTACCTCACATATTACCAAGTAGGAATCTATTTAAAATTCACTAAATTTTCTCTTTGACTCTTTGGAAGTACTCTAAGATCCACTTTTTAGAGCCCCTTCTCTCTCTCTTTTCTACTCTGTGCTCTCGCTTCTCATGCAAAGCTCTTCACCATTCTGGCTTTTCTCACTCCATTCTCTGGCCACTTCTAGCATCCTACTCTTCCGTTAGAAACTTATGAACAGTTTTCCCTGTTCTTAAGTAACTTGGCCACACTCAGTTTATTCCAATATTCCTCTCAAAAACTATTAATAGCTGAGAAGCAAAGGATACATTCTCCTGGGATCAATAGGAGTAAATATGGGAATTTCAAATAAATATTTAATATTTTCCCTGTATTGTCTTTTACCAGCAGATTTTATGCATCTTCGCATTTACCTTAAAGCTGCTCATGCACAAGCCTGTCCACATATGAGTACTCAATAAATATGTGTTTATTGACTTCTTAGGAAAATGTTTCAGGAATTTTCATTACTGGTCACCCAGAGCGTTTAACAATATTAATCTAACACGTAACTCCTGGACCCCTACTATGCATGACAGTATAGTAAGGGAGCCACACAGCTTTGGATGGAATGAGGGTGTGACCAGAATCCTAAAGTTCTATTGAATCAGCCTGTTCGTGCCACCAACCAAATAAAACTTGAAAATTGACCTGATGAGGCGATCCAAATGTCTCTTCAGGCTCATAATTTTCCAAGGCTCATTATACAATTTCACATTAGAGTTTTCAGCTCTTTCGATCACAAAGTAATAGACCCAAAACAAACTAAGATATAAGCAATATCTAGATCGCAGTAGGGAGACTCATCCCCCTCTCAGCTAATTGACTGAACCAGAAAGCCTAATTAGTGCTACAATCACTTCCTACTGGAAAGCATTCACTGTACATTAGAACAACCTAATGTGAACTAACATTGTTCTTTAAACCTAGATCATGTTCACTTGCAAGGAAATCATTTTTTAATAGAAAGAATTCAGTTTTAATGTTCTGTAATGGGCCATTTATTAGTATACAAGAAGGTCAGAAGAACTAATTAGAGACTATTTGAGCAAGTGTAAGTAATATGGTTTTCCCAGGTTACCAATTGGGATTCTACATCCCAGAACAGTATACTTAGATGCAGATATAGTATCAGATTTTACACGCCTGTGGGACTATTGGAGTGCCCCAAAGCTCAATTTAAATACCAGGTTGTGAAAATGTGCTTCAGTAAAGCAAGTTTAAGTCACATTCGTCCTTTTGATTTCTATAAGATCTGAGCAGTTAAAAGCCTGCTTGGGTTAAAAAAAAATTAGCTCTGTGGTATTCCTTTTTCATTTTAGGTACTTCGGTATAAACACTGAAAAGCAGTATCTTTTCTCTTTTTCACACCATCCAGCATTCATGACAGTAATTATCCGAATTTCTTAATTCCTGCTCTCTTCCTGTTTGCATGTAACACACTTTACCAAAATTTCCTCAATGTGAGACCATCCTAACGGTTTCTTTTTTCAGCAGTTGTGAGGCAAGCTGTCTAAGCAGAGGGAGTAATTTTGGAATTTGATAGCAAGGCCCCTAAGGATATGAAAACTAGCTCAAAATGCATTGTACAACTGCCTCAGGCAAGTAAGGTATACCCAAGCTATGAACATCTGGCTTGCAACTATTATTTACATAATGAATTCATTCTGCCCCACCCTCACTATTTACCTCGAGATCCTCAGCTCTCTCTCAGGGACTGCTCCAGAATCCAGCCAAGTGGTTCCTGAACCAGTCTGAGCCAGCCAGGAGCCAGTCCTGTGTCCTCTTCAAGGAGGTCAGACACAGGCTTTGATCCTCACTCTCTTTTATGATTCACTTTCCTTGTTTCCATCTAAAGTTACTTTTTTCTCGATGTATAGATTTGTCTTTTAAGCAACAATATATAGACATCGTTTAAGCAACAGCAAAAACTCCTTTCCTTCTTTTTAAAACAATTTTTCCCAATTACCTCTTTTCTTTGTTTACATTTGAACCAAAATTACAAATCATATAAACACAGAAAAATATTAAAGTCAGACTTAAATCATACAAAAACAGAAAAGAATTTAAGTCAGATTTAGTCAAATTATATAAAATAATTGTGTTTAAGTAAATTTAAAAACAATGAACTAGAGCTAAAATTCTCCCTCCAATTAATCCATAAAGGCAATGAAATCTGCAAATCTACAAAGATAGTACAACAGCACAACCGTCTGATTCTGAAGTTAAGATGGAGTAACAAAGAAAAAAGCATATCCAAGGTAACCGTCAGTCACAAGAAAAAGGAGTAGGAGATTTGTCCTACCTGACACCCAACATTTTTACTAAACCTGTAATAGTTAGGACAGTGTGGCATTCGCATGAGAGTAGATAAGCAGAAAAATGGAAAGGAATAAAGAATCCTAAAATAATCTCACACAAATAATTTGAAACAGAAATTAAAAGTCACTGGGGAGAGTCACGTTATTCAGTGAGTGGGCCTGGGACAAATGGTTGTCTACAAGGGAGTAAATAAATTTAAATTTAATTCTTAACCTGTATCATGCCCTAAAATCAGTGCCCAGTTTTGTGAATGTATATATATACCACTCTCTCTATATATCCACTATGTATGTTTCTATTAGATATATTATATATGTAATATATACTGCCTTTGCCATAAAATTACTATTATATATGATATATACAATAGTAGTATACATAGTATATGTAGAGAGAGTAATATATATTTACATATGTATACACATACATGCGTACATGCATACACACACACACACACACACACACACACACACAGAGAGAGTCAGGGTCTTGCTCTGCCAGGCTGGAGTACAATGATGTGATCATAGCTCATTGCAGCCTTGACTTCCCAGGCTCAAGTGATCCTCCTACCTCAGCCTCTCAAGTAGCTGGGACCAAAGGCATATGCCAGGTTAATTTTTGAATTTTTTGTGGAGATGGAGCTCTTACTATGTTGCCCAGGCTGGTCTTGAACTCCTGGGCTCAAGTGATCCTCCCACCTCAGCTTCCAAAGGGTTGGGATTACAGGCGTGAGTCACTGCACCTGGCCACTAGCTGTATATTTAAGACAAATATGAAAGATAAAATTCTAGAAATTAAAGAATAAAATATAGGATATCTTTACAACTGCAGAGTGCAGAAAAATTTCCAAAACAATAATAAAACTTGCACATGGTAAAGTAAAAGATATATTGCTACATTCAAATGTTTGTGTTCATCACAAGACATGAGGAGTTAAAAAGGCAAGCCACAGAATGAAGGAATTTTGCTATACATATTTTTGACATAGGATTTATATGTAGAATCAATTTTAAAAAAGACAACCCAACAGAAAAGTAAAAGTGTGAATGGACATTTTATAGCAGAGGCAGAGAAATGGCTTTGTATATATGAAAGGACACTTATACTTACTGCAAATCAGAAAAACACAAATTGAAGCTACAAAGAGCAACGATCAACTTTTATAAAAATTAAAAGGATGACTGCTGGTAAGGCTGAGGAGAAACAGGAACATTTTTGCACCGTTGGTGGGAATGTGAATTAGCTCAGTTAATGTGGAAGACAGTGTCGTGACTCCTCAAAGACCTACAACCAGAAATAGCATCTGCCCAGCAATCCCATTACTGAGTATGTATACTCAAAGGAACATAAATCATTCTGCTATAAAGATACATGCATGCATATGTTCATTGCAGCAGTATTCAAAATAGCAAAGACATGGAATCAACCCAAATGCCCATCAACGATAGACTGGATAAAGCAAATGTGGTATATATACACCATGGAATACTATGTAGCCATAAAAAAGAATGAGATCATGTTGTTTTGCAGGGATATGGGTGGAACCAGAAGCCATTATTCTCAGCCTACTAATGCAGGGACAGAAAACCAAACACCATATGTTCTCACTTATAGGTGAGAGCTGAACAATGAGAACACATGCACACAGGAATGAACAACACTCACTGGGGCCTGTCAGGGTTGGGAGAGAGACAGCATCAGGAAAAATAGCTAACGGATTCTGGGCTTAATACCTAGGTGATAAGTTGATAGGTGCAGCAAATCACCATGGCACACGTTTACCTATGTAACAAAACTGCACACGTACCCTGGAACTTAAATAACATTAAAAAAAAATAAAATGATGACAAATTTTAAAACTAAAACTCAACTGAAAACCAAGTGAAGTTCTCTATCATACTGCTGGTGATAATATAAATTGTTACAGTCACTTGAAAAAAAGTCTATCTTGACATGATAAGGAAAATTGAACATAGGCACATCCCATGTTTCGGCAATTTCATTTCTAAATGTATACCATACGTTTAGGGAAACTCCATGCACAGGGAAACTCTTAACTATGAGGGAGGATGCCTTGTGCAAAGTTGTTCTTAATAGCCTAAACAGGAAATGATCTAATTCCCATCAACAGGTCAACAAATAAACTGTGTTGTAGTCACATAATAAAATAAAACACATGAGTGGAATTTAATGAATGAAACTATTACACGCATCAACATATGCATGTAATGGGATATATTACTGAGGAACTACATATTGCTTGGGAAGGTGAGGTGTGAGTGGAATTCAGTGCAGGTGGAGCTGCAGGGAACTTCTAAGACACTCATAGCATTTTATTTCTAATCCTATGTGATGCTCTCCTGGGTATTCATTTTATTATTATTCGTTAAACTATACAGATGAGTTGTACACACTTTTGTATGAATGATATATTTTACAATAATCAAACATCTTTTTAAAGAATCAGAGTAGTGAAACTTCAAAACCCTTTAAAGTTCCCAGAAGTCCTCTTCAAAATCTTTGTTCAGATTGTTTTAGTAGAGGGTCATTTGAAATAACTACCTTTCTGCAGTATTCCTTCAACTGAAATGAGGTATAGAGTAGAAACATAAAGGTTACTCATTAGCAAGATCAAACCCAGAGATTTTAGGAGCAAAAACATGCTCCTCTAAGGTCATTACCACATAAATTTTGCTCACTAGTATATCTCTAATATCTGGCCTAGTAGATGACACATAGTCAGTGCTCAATAAATATCTGTTGAATGAATGAATGAATGTGACACATTATGTACTATAGCAGATTGGATCCATGAAGGACCTTTAAATGCTCTTTAAACATACCAAAAAGTACTGAGAATAATATTTTCCAATTATACCAGTTCATATTAATATATCAACTAAGCTGATGTAACAAAGAGATCCCCCTCAAAAATTACAGTACTTCAAATAAGATAGAAATGTATATTTCACATATGTACCAGTACAAAAATAGGAGTCAAGGGACCTAGACTAGCTTTTGGAGGTTTCAGGGACTCAGGTCCTTTCTTTATTGTTTCAACATCCCCCATAAGAGGAGCTGGCAAATACCTCCTCTTGGCAAATATTTTAAAATAGTAAATATTTTAGGCTTTGCTGGCCACTTATGATATCTGTGGTATATTCTTCTTTTTATTTTGCACAACTCTTCAAAATTATTTTAAAAAAATAATCTTACCTCAAGGATCATATGAAATGAGACCCCAGGGACCCATGACCCCTGCCCCAGAGCACTGCCTGTGTCTTCAGGATTGAGGATTGAGACTGGATTACCAGCAGTTCATCGGTATTTCAACACATGGGAAAGGCAAATGAGAGGAGGTAAAGACAAGCAGTTTCCTCTAAGCAAGTGCGTGGGAAGTCATGCACATCACCTCTAATCACATCAACCTGGCAAAGATTTAGTCATACGATCATACGCAGCTGCAAGAGAGACTAGAAAACCTAATCTCTAGCTAGGCAGCCATATGCTCCGTTAAACTCAGATTAAAGTTTCTATTCCTGTAGAAAATAAAGAGAGTAAAACAATACCACAGATAGAGATGTAGCGTCCTCTATAAACATCTACTCAATTTTGTTCCCTTCACTCTTGCCTTGAAGATAACCTCTATCCTGAATTTGCTATTTATCAAGCCCATTCATCTGTACTTTTCTATGATAATTATTGATTTTTTTTTTAGTTTTAACCTAAATGCATGTTATCATACTAGACATCATCATTTTGCAAATTCTTTCCATTCAATCTTATGTTTTTGAGATTCTTGCCCTTGTTAATACATGTAGCTCACTCAATTTGCCTGCAGTATAGTATTCATTTGGTGAATAGAATACAAGCTGTTTATCACTACTTCTGTTGGTGAAAAGTACGCTGTTTCCTACTTTTCTCCAAGGTCCAGAGCTCAGAGAAAAGGTATTAGTGAAAGTCCAGGATGGAGATAGTTATGCCCTGAGCAAAGGTCTGTATTATGAAAATTAAGAAAACAGCAGACTTGGAAGAAGGAAAACTTGTTTTTAATCTCCTTCATTGGCAGGTCTTCTTCCTCTTAAATGTTAGTTTTCTGCAAAGTCTTGTCCTTTTTCTTTGTTTGACAGCATCTCCCTTTGTAATATCATCTGCTCCAATGACTCAAAGTAGATAGCCAGCTACTGGAGCAACGGGGGTTCAAGTCTGCCTTCCCTACTCAGACCTCCTTTGTTCCCCCTTTCCTCCCTCTTCTCAGAACCAACCACCACAACCATTTATCCATGAAGAGCAATTCTGCTCTCTCCACACCCCATCCCCAACCTCTACTTTTAACTCTATATCTTGTTTTTTTTCTTGGGAATGAAGCAACTCTAAAACCTCAGCAAAAAAAAGATTTTTTTAACTATCTATGGAGGCTTCATTGAGTTCTTGACAAGGGCCTTCTGACCCACCAGTCTGTGTGTGAGACGTTACTTGTGGCAGGATTTTGGTTTGTGTTTTGCTTTTATGTGTTTTACAGGGGTTGGGTGGTGAGAGAGGTAGGAGTTGGAAGACAGTGGGCACGTTCCTCGTTATAAATGTGAAGAAGGTGTCTATGGCGTCTTCCTGTGTGTGTCTGGATACTCCCCTTGTGTGTCTCCTCTAAGCATGAATATGCACCGATTGAGTTAAATATTTGTGCTTTTCACCCTATGTTCTACACATGGCATTTGGGCTTAAATATAGTTGATAGAGGTAGCACCAATTGTCTCAGATACTAATGCAGATTTATGTAAAAAATAGCCAAACTAACGCTGGTCTAGCACTTCTAATTTTTAATTGGCACATAACTGTACATATTTACGGGGTAAGAGTGATATTTCAATGTAGGTATACAGTGTGTAATGATCAAATCAGAGTAACTAGCATATCCACTGCCTCAAACATTTATCATTTCTTTGTGTTGGGAATATTCAAAAACCACTCTTCCAATTACTTGAAAATAGACATTGTTGTTAACTCTAAGTCTCCCTATAGCGCTGTAGAGCACTAGCCCTTATTCCTCCTACCTACTGGCACTTTTATATCTATTAAGCAACCTCTGGCTATTCCCTGACACCTTACCCTTCCCAGTTTTCTACTCTCTCATTCTACAAGGGAATAGAAGCCGCTTTTCTACCCTCTATTTCTATGAGATCAAATTTTCTAGCTTCCACATATAAGTGAGAACATGTGGTATTTATCTTTTCTGGCACTGACTTTAATGGGACAAGAGTCTAGTTCTAAAGAGAAACAAGTTACAGTAAACACCTGCCTTTAGGAACTGTTTTTCTTCAACCCCTTTCACAGACTGGTCTGTCTCACACAGAGTTGTTCCAAAAAAGAAAAAAAAGAAAGAAATGTCTTAAAATATGATGCGCAACTTAAATGCTAAGGCAACAAAAATCCTTTTTTTTCCCTCTTTTTGAAAAACAAACTAGAGAACAAAAAAAGGTTGGGTTCTTCTCACTGAATCATAACTTTGCTTTTATCACAATCTACAAGTCCTTATCACCACCAACTTTTATTTTTATTTATTGTTATTATTATTACAGATAACCTGCGCAGGACTGCAATTCACAAAGCACTTCATCCTCTCCTGGATTTCCTACATGACCTTCGTCAAACTCACTTCCTGCAGGCTTGACTGGGAACTGGGCAGAAACTATCAGGAGGCATGAGGCTGGGGCCCTGCTACCCATCCCACATCCCACAGCCACATCCTAACTCCAAAAACTCCACTGCTTTTATTATTTGGGCCACAAAGTAGGATACATCATAATATAAAATAAAGAATAATGCTTCAGGGACCTAAGAAGTCAGCCCGAAGGATGACAGAAACGTGAGGGACTGGATCCCGTCAAATGGCATAATACTTCCATCACTATCTCACCTCCCCTACACACACACTTCACTTGCTTTGAAAATTGAACATTCTTGATGAGTTAATTGTAAACAAAAGGGGAAGAAAGGCCTCCAGAATGTCTGGAATAACTTTTTAGTCTAATATATTTACACACTGTTGACAAAAACAGGCGAGATTGAGATGCTCCAGGTAATATTCAGGTATCCAGACAGATAGGTTGGAAAGAAAAGTTTAAAGAGCTTTGTCGGTCAAGAGGGGGCTATTAAGTGAATGTGACTTTTAGCTGATCACTAAGTAGATAATAATATTAGCAGTAGCAGTGGTATGTTGAACTTACAGGGAACTTTCTATTTAATATCATTTGTGGTAATTTATTAATAATTAAATATAAAGCGTACCCTGGTTTCCTGTCTCCATAAAATGCATGTTAAATTCATCCCAGATGTTCATCCACATTAGCCAACATACCTTCATCAATTCGCAGAGCAGAGTAGTTTTGTTAGCAAACGGGAAAGGGAGAAAAAAATTAAATTTTATTGTCAACCCTGTGCCAAGACATACTACGAACATTACAACATTGAATCCCCACAACAATCATAGGAGTATTATATTACTATTTTCAATTTATAAATGAGAAGTCAGAGATTTAGAAAAGCCAAGTAGCATTTTTAATGTTTCACAACTAGGGAGTGGCAGAAGCCGTACCTGAATTGTCGCCCATCCGGCTTCAAAGCCCAGCAAGCTTTCTTTCCTCAGTGTTAAAATCCTCCCTGGTGAGTGTCGTATGCAACTGTGAAGCAGCAGAACAGGAAAATTTTTCCTACTCCCCTAATCTAACTTTTTAATGGAGAAAAGTGACATCAGGAGGGGAGCGTGGCTCATGCCTATAATCGCAGCATTTTGGGAGGCCGAGACGGGTGGATCACCTGAGGTCAAGAGTTCGAGACCAGACTGATCAGCATGGTGAAACCCTGTCTGTACTAAAAATACAAAAAACTAGCCGGTCGTAGCGGCTCCTCAGCTACCCCCAGCTACTCAGGAGGCTGAGGCAGGCTGGAGATCGCAGTGAGCCCAGATTGAGTCACTGCACTCCAGCCTGGACAACAAGAGTGAAACTCCGTCTCAAACAAACAATAAAAATAAATTGACATCAAGCCTCACACCAAACGCTGCTAGCAGTGAAGGCCTTCGTGGAAACTTCTAGGAATGCGTGGCTTTGCCTCCTACTACTAAGTCATTCACAGGCAATGCCTCACTAAAACACTGTTGATTGCAAGTGACTTCCAAATCCAAATAAGCATTTTAGGTCTGTTTAATAGATCAATACGGTAGTTCCCTCCTGGGTCCCTGCAATCATTTGTTTGGACCTGATGTCTATGTAGTCAGATCGAGGTGTATATATTAGCATGTACAGGGAATTACACAAATAACCTGCACTGAAAAATGTTAAGCCAATTTAGAATGGGTTAAGGGGGGAGTACTTAACTCATTTCCAAGTGACTGGGATTAAATGGGTCATTATAAAGACAACACCTTCAACAAGCATCAAAAAGGAAAATAAACCTTTTGGATAAAAACAAACAAACAAAAACACTCCATCATGCAGAGATGCTTTGGAGTTCAACTGAAACAGAGGTTAGAAAGAAACTAGTAAAGAAAACCTAATATAAGTTGAAGAAATTTTTTTTATTTTTCTTTCTTTTAAAAAAATCACTTCCACTCGACAGTGAAAGACTGTCCCAAGGGAAATAGTAGAGGACCTGTTGCTTGATTCTCTTAAACTCAGTGGACAAAACACCAGAGGGGAACAATTTTGCCTTCACTCCCAGAGGCATAGGGTCTATGTGAAACTAATAATAATTTTCCATTTCTAATTTTGATGACACAAAAACCAGAGTTATGTGCTTATTTGATTGAGTCTTGGATTGGATTTGAACAGCAACATTTCATAGCAACTGAAGTCTGCTCATTATGTGTGCTGGGACGCCAGCCAAAATATCGTTACAATAGTCCAAAGGGAGTGAAATAAAAAGTTTTAACATGGATCCTTCCATCAGGAGCAGAGAATTGGCAGTAAAAGAAAAATTTCATTACACTTGAGGTGTGACGCATTTGTCAGGTATCAAAGTAAAAGAGGATTCTCCATAAGAAAAACAAAAAAGATGCCTCTCAAAATTGCATAAAAGGAAGTTCTTTGCTGATCAATGAATGACTTGAATGTGTCCATTGACACATTCAATGTAATGCTGTTTACAGTGAAGACATTTACACATTCGTTTATTTGATCACTCAACCAACAGTCGTTTTTACCAAAAAGTACTTTTTAAGTTTTATTTTGTTTTTAATTGACACCTAATATTTGTACCTATTTATGGGGTACGACGTGATGTTTCGATTTATGTACACATTGCATAATGTCCAATCAGGATAATCAGTATATCTATCAACTCAACATCTGTCATTTCTTTGTAGTAAGAACATTCAAATTCTCTTTTCTGGCTATTTTTAAATACACAGTACATTATTGTTAATTATAGTCACCCTACTGTGCAGTGGAACACCAGGACTTATTCCTTCTATCTAACCGTAACTTTGAATTTGTTCCCATCTCCCCTCTCGTTAACCCTCCCCAGTGGTCACAGGGAACCACAGTCCTACTCTGCTTCTGTGAGATCAACTTTTTTAGATTCCACATGAGTGACATTATGTAGTATCTGTCTTTCTGTATCTGGCTTATTTCACTTAACATAATGTCCTCCAAGTTCACCCGTGTTTTCACCAATGACAGGATTTCATTTATTTTTATGTTGGAATAGCATTTCAATGTGTATATATACCACTTTTAAAAAATCCATTCGTCCACTGATGAATGCCTAGCTTAGCTACAGCTACCAGGTGCTCCAACAATCCCACTTCTGGGTATACATCCACAGGAAATGAAATCAGCGTAAGAGCTATCTGCACGCCCATGTTTATCGCAGCACTGTGCACAAGAGCTGATATGGACTCCACTAAAATGAACAAGTACTTTGCCAGACGCTGTCAATACAAAGAGGAGGAAGGCTCTGTCCATGTATGAAAAACAGGAAGAGAAATCAGGAAAGGAGATGTATATTGATAATTATACTGCAATATTACAGAGCAGATTGTTAAGGCAACACAGAGGAACACCATCTTACCTGCCACCCACTGAGACTTGAGGACATCCTCCTGGAGGACCAGCCCCCTGAAATAAACCTTGAAATATGAGAATAAAACTTGCCCAACTGGAGAGGGTAATATTCATGAAATTGGAGACAGCACGAGTTAAAAGAAAGAAACTAACGCCAGAGTTATATTAGGAACTATGGGTAGTTCGATGCATATGAAGTAGAAAGAAAATCGAAGGATGAAGAACAGGCAGAGGCAGATCATGGTGGGCAGTGTGAGCCTTCTCAAGGGGCCTGGGCTTTACTGTGGAGAGTGAGATGCTAATAGAAGACAATGGGTGAGTAGAGAAGAGATTATAATGACACAAAAGTGGAGGCAGGTGATCAGTGGAGAATCTCTTATCATAATTATAGCAAGAAATAATGGTGGCCTGAATAAGGGACAGTGTGGTTAGCGGAAGAAAGGGACGGGAACACACCCTCTTCACCCTTGGAAGGGTCACTGAATATGGACTGACAAAAGGCAGATTAATAGGAGAAAAGGCATACACAGTTATTTGATCATAGTTGCATGTGACATGAGAACCTTCAGAACGAAGATCCAAAGATATAAAGGAAATTGTCCATTTTTATGCAAGATTCAACCAAGTATAAGCAGTCATGTAGAAATATGACTGGACCAAAAGCGTACGAGCTAATGCAATAGACGGGATGGGAAACCCAGCCAGGCCGCCTGGGTTCTTTTGGCCTAAGCATGCATTCCTTCCAGTTATGGGGCAGGAACCGATCCTGAAATGAGAGTTTTACAACCCACAATCAAACAAAGCATGTCAGATAATTTCTTTCAGACCAGTTTTTTCCATAGAAAGGGGGCGAGAGGGGAAGAGGGAAGTTAGAGCAATCTTTTTCTGTTTTATAGCTGGCTTTGGAAAAAAGAGATTCTGCTTTCTACGGCCCACCCTGGGAAGAGGGGTTCTAGTTTATGTGGCTGGCCTCGGGGGAGAATGAAGGGCCAGAGACAAGAGGGCATGAGAAGGCCAGAGAAGCTCGTGCTTTTGAGGCTGTTTCTGAGGCCTTCAAGTGCAGCTATCATTTTCTGAGTCCCAAAGTAGAAAAGAGAAGGCAGTGTGAAAAATATTCAAAGATGAAATGGGTAGAGCCTGATGACTGGATGTGAAGGATGGGGAGTCAGAAGGACAACTATCTGAAAGCGCAGAATTTTAAGTGAGAAAGGGGAAGGGAGTAAGGAAAGATAATAACATTTCTCCATAGAGCCAAAATGTAAGAAGCTAAAAGAAACAGTGATAAAGATGGCACAGAGAGCTCTGAGAAATCCTCAGTGAATCATGTCATTTCCCTGAGCTAATGACCTCACTTTTACTTGGAGTACTTGATTAGATGTTTCTAATAACATATTCAGGTCTATTATATTTGTTTTCTAATTTTTATTTTTTTTACTAGATAACATATAGCTGTATGCTATATATAAAAGTGCTTAAGTACCTTTTGGTTGATTGAATTTCAATCCAAGTCTGCTAGTGCTGAACCGTGCTGTGCTTACTTTACAGTCAGCTGCCAAGCCTGTTCTACAATGCTCTTTTAGGCCCATCGTTCACTTCTCTTCATTTTTCTAGCAGTGTCTCCAAAAAAGGAGGCACAACTGAAAGTTTCTGTTTCATCTGATCATCTTGAAGCACAATTCCGGTATGAATAAGCATTTTCATTATATAAATCTCAATTTTCAGTTCAAACCTACTGGTATATGAGGCACTACATTTCCTGCTATTTGGACTCTCTGACTCAATCAGAGTTTACCTGTAAGTATGAGTTAAGAAAACGATAAAAACAAAAACATAATTTTGGCAGCTATTTAGACAGATCAAACAATGTCAAATGGCATTTCTATTCTAATTTGCCCTGACATATACATTTTTTTGTTCATTTAACAAATACTCTTGGAGCACTATTTTGGGGCCCTTGAAAATGTTTCTGTCAGAAAAAATATAGCAAGAATTTCTGTCATTATAGAACTTAATCCTAGTATGGAAAATATTCAGTTAAATGTGTGTGTGTGTGTGTGTGTGTGTGTGTGTGTAGAAAGACAGGTAGATTTGATAGACAGGTTAAAACTTGGGCAGAATAAAGGATATTGGACTGAGGGGTTTCCTGGATGTGGAACTTTCAGTGTTAAAACCAGGAAAGTATCAGGCAAACCAGGACACGTTGGCCACCCTGCAGTGTGGAGGGGGGAAGTGGTGAACAATTTTAAAGAGGAAACTCAGTGTCAGCTTAATTGAGAATGTTATCTGAGCAAGTCATGATGGAGGTGAGGAAGCCGGACATGTGGGTATCTGGGAGAAAAGCATTGTAGACAGAAGGACGGGGTAGAGAAAAGCACCTAAGGTGATGGAATGCTTGGTATGAATGTATTAGGTTAGTGCAAAAGTAATTGTGCAAAATCACAATGACTTGTGCACCAGTTTTATACATAGAAAGTGCACATTAAGATAGACTATGTCTATAAGGCAGTAAAATAGAAGAATAAGGTATAAGTCAGAACAGTGTTCAAATCTAGACTCTTCTACATCCCAAGACTCATATCGGACCTCTCCAAACTCCTTAGGGGCACAATTATGCATTGTGAGAAATAATAAAAAATGACAAGCTTGGATATTCAGTGAATGGAAAGGGATTTAATAAAATTACATTTGTACCAAATCAACGAACCAGAAGAACTTTGGAACCAAAATTCATCGTACTTTCTCTTCAAAATGCTTTGAGTCATTTAGACTTTGTCAATATAAATAAACCCAACATGAAACCAATCAATATAATTTTTTCATACATATTTCTGGCACTTAGTTTCTGCCTTGTCTTAATGATAAAATATGGGCATGAAGAATCCCGAAACGCTCAATAAATATTTGGTATGACCTTAACAACCCCAGTCTTAATCTGTACCAAGACTAAGTCAGCATTTCACAAGACAAATAGAATCTTGCGTTTTCTCAGTATTTTAATTCTTATTGATAGTTTCTCTGGATAATTCATAACAAAGAAAATCCTTAGCTGAGAAGGACTTTATTTGAATTAGTTAGAGCTATTTCAGTAAAGCATGCAATTGTATTAAATTTTAGATTCATTTTGCATGTTGTGGACAGAGTATAGCTGTTCAACTAGATTGAATACTTCAAATAAAACCAGATTTACAAAGCCCAAATCTTTCCTCTTTGGTTATTTTTTACTCAAGGATACATTTTGGCCTAACATGTACCAATTCACAACAGAAGTCCCTTTCTTTTTACTTTTTACCACATCCTAAGCAATTCCTCCAAGGACTTCCTCAGCGTTATCTGCAGATGGGAAAAGCAATTCACAATGCAATAAAATTTATAGCTCATAAAATTATGAATAAGCCAAACGTTAAAAAAGAAAAGTTAAACTAGGTCTAAAATGATTTTTATAATATCAACCACATGAATTGACACAGAAAATGAATTGCAAATGTAAGGGAACGCAACAACTAAATGCTCTGTGCTCTCTGGGTGTTAAATGGAGACTGTCAGCACAGCACAAAGAGATTCAGGAAACAGTCAATGATTTCTCTCAGTAGAGGTGGCCAAAGTATATTTTTTAAAGTAGATGAACTGGGCATGACTGTATGTACACCAGCCCCAAAAAAGGAGGTATCTGGAATTGAGATGATGAAATGATGTGTCAACTCAAATCATCACTGTGGTTTTGTATAAGCAGAATAAAAACACAGCAAATGAAGAATTTAACAATCAAATCTTTTTTTCTCTCAGTAGTAGAAGATTATTTTTAAAAGAAATATTAGAATACGTAGCGAAGTTAGAACAGACTCAATTTTCCGTTTCCCTTAGCTACTTACGAAGACCTCTGGTCACAGTGAAATGACAATCTAGAAGCGTGAGTAACGAAAATATACTATAAATATTTAATCCAGAATGTGGGTCTGTCACAAGGTTCATCAGTGGTGGCATTTTATTTATTACATACATTTTTCCTGGATGACCCTACCTATTCAGTTGGCTGCAATGATTATCTATACATTGATGATTCCCAAATGAACATCATTATCACTCACATGTTTGTGGCCCAGGCCATATTTTTAACATTATCTGAATCTCTTCCAGTCACTTTAACCAGTATGCCTAAATTCAATCTAAATATCCAATCCCAGCCTGTCTTTTCCTCTGTATTCTCCATCCCAGCTAAACATCGTTCAACCCGATGAGTGTGGGATGGCAGAGGAGGCAGAGATGGGGACACACTGTCACTCTTCATACATCCCTGCGGACCCAATGTCCCTGGCCCGGTCCACATGGTCAGCATATTTAGACACTGACACCTATGACTTGTTTGTTGAGTTTCCTTTTTCTCTCTATCCCCACTATCACTTTCTCTCAGGTCTGTCACCATCCTGTTCTCTACTTTGCTGTCTATAACTGGGAAACGTCCCTCCGCAAACTGTTTATGAAACTCCCTTACCACTTCCTTCTACTTCACTTTGATCAATGGGGTACACACGGAAAACTGGAGGCTTGGAGAAAGGGGTAAGGTCAGGTTATTTCAGGCCAAACTTTGACCCAAATACAGCATGTTCATCAGGCTCATGTTGTTTTTCTGGGTGGAATTCACTTTTTACCTTTTCTACGTAATAAATTCCCACATTCTTCATGCCCAGCTCAAATGCCACCTGATTGTCTCCTCGTCTCAGGGGAATTAATCAATTTCTCCCTCTTCCTGAGCACTTTAAAAATATCTTGAGTGAAATATTGAATGTACCAATGAAATTTATCCCTTGCCAAAGACATCAGTATGTTGGTTATTTAAATCAAATAAGTACATTTTAATTTTTATCAACTTGACATTTGACTATTCAGTACTTCCTAAATCTACCTGGCAATTCCAATCCTGCCATTCTCATTTTCTTTCTACACTCCCACATAAGCAAAGCTTTCTCTGTCTTAAATATTGAAATCCTCCAAGAAGCCTTGCTTTCCCCTCTTCTTACTCTTACTCACTGCTTGAGTGACCTCAAACACTCTTATGGCTCCCTCGACCATCAGTAAACAAATGACTATTATTTAATCTGTATCTCTGGCCCAGATAGGTCTCCCCGACTTCCGATATGAACAGTCTGGACATCTCTTTCTCTGTGTCCCATAGGCTTCTCAGAGCAATATATCAACACTTGGTTTATTCTCTCCCTCATTGCCACCCAATCTCCTACCACCCACCCTCTTCCCTCATCTGCATCTCAGGGAATAAACAGCACTATAAAATTTCTCCAGCCAGAAATCTGGGAATCAAGATTGATTTTCCCTCCCCTAGCACAGATACTAAATCAGTCAGAAGTTTATGTAAATTTTTCCTCCTTAATGACTCACTAATCTGTACGATTTCCTATTCCCCCCATTATAATGCTCGTGTATAGGCTCCTGTCACTTATCACTGAGATTGGTTCCATACTACCTGGTTTACTATGACCTCCTGTCCATTCCCACTGCTGCTAGAAAAATGCTCCCTTTGCTCTCTAGAATGTAGTTCTGACCCCATTAATCCTCAGTTGGAAACTTTTAATGGCTTCCCACTGAGCTGAGAATAAAATCTAAACTCTTCATCATGACTGGCAAGGCTGTCCACAATTTTGCACCGTCTAAATCATTTCTCACCACTCCTTCTCTTCACATTATGCTCTAGAACTAGCAAAAAGCACCTACAGTTCTCAAATTCTATTTGCTTTCATATTTCATTTCCTAGCTCTTTCTTCCCTCTTCCCAGAATGCACTTTACCTTCTTGTCCTAGACAACTCTTCACTCTTCATTGAGATTTCATGCAGACATCACTTCCTACAGAAAGTTTTTATTGTACAATCTCATTAAGGTGCAACTCACCCCGTATCCCACAGTGCCCTGTGCACACCTCTCTGAGAACAATCTTCAATGTTTGCTAATTGTATTTATATGCATTTATTTCTATCTCGACCCTGAGACTATGAATTCCTTGAAGGCCAAATCTGTGTCTTTTTCTTTGGTTCCTCCTTACTTGGTACATTTTTTTTTTAGCACACAGCAGATTTTAAATAAATATTTATTGAATGAATGAAGTAATATCATCATACTTATCTGTATTCATATGGCATGTCTAAAATATGTAACATACATCCTTAAATAAATTGAAAGTTAATGATCAGGCCTTATTCACTTTAGAAACCACACCATCAAGCAGAATGTCTGACCTGTAGCAGGTGCTCAATAAATGTTGAATTTTCTTGGCTACAGATGGTTTAGATCAAGAGAATCTGGTGCCTGAGTTTATTGGATAATCATGCTAGCCCTCTGCTCTCTTGTCCTATGTCAAACTATTAAGACAGTCTGTGCCTTCTGAGGACCTATATTGGGCTGAGCACGATGAAAAGTTTACAAGTGGTACAAAGCTTGGTCTTTGTTCTCTTAGAATTTTACAGTCTAAATATATGCGTTCATGAATATGTAAATTTTCTATCAGAGTCCATCATATGGATGGAACAAACAGGACCTTACTAGACCTATAAAATGGTTCACCACTCTTCCTGGCCCCTATAGATCCAGAGCCAACATTGTTCTGATTCATATATATGCTGTTTCACGATACAAAAACTTTTCTAAAATCCATGTCAAGAGCTGGGAAATGAGTCAGAAAAAGACATCTCACTCTATGAGATAACTTACTCTAATTTCCTCATTAGTGAAAACGACATCATCATAAAGAATATCTGCCAACAATCTGATATAAAAATGTACATGCATCATGAAAAATAACTGCTGTTCAATTACTACTGAATTATAAAGTAGTCGTTGTACAGGTGCAATAATGCAAGAGCCTTGAAAAGTATGAAAAATTGCTTAACTCAGGTAATTACATGTGTGTGAATAAAGTCCCCAGAATAAAACAGCAGAGTTTGAAGAAACAATTAAATCAAAACCAAAGAGCTATTTATAACTATATGTTTTTAAGTTCTGGGTTTTTTTTCTTCTGCATAAATTTTGAAAGGCCAGGGATAATTTTTGAACTATGAGTTGCAGGAAGAGAGAGAGATGGAATAGCTCTTTCTTTGCTTCCCTCTGTCTCCATCTCTCCAACTGGATGCTCAAGGATGGTACTACAAAATGGAAATCTAGCCATAACCATGGTAATTGCGCTTTCAAAATGGTTAAATCTTACTTGTGCCCTGTACATAGTTTACACATATGGAAAGTAAAATTTATAGGAAGATGATTCTATTACTACTCTGAAAAAGATATATTTCTTGTAAATTTCCAGGGTCTTTAGAAATTGGACTCAGAAAACTAGGAAGTGTTTTAAATAGCACCTAATCAAAGTCCTTAGTCACTGTGTAAGAAACTGAGGTTCTAAGAGGTTAACTGTGCAAATTTGTGTAGATAGGGGAAGAACTAAGTCTAAAAGCATTTCTACAGCATATTGATTTTATTAGGCATCTGCTCTATTGGTCCAAGTCAATTTCTAATTTTTTTTTTTTTTTAATACAGAGTCTCGCTCTGTGACCAGGCACCAGGCTGGAGTACAGTGGCACGATCTCGGCTCCCTGCAACCTTCGCCTCCCGAGTTAAAGCAATTCTCCTACGTCCGCCGTCCAGGTGGCTGGGATGACAGGCATGCGCCACCGTGCGCAGCTAATTTTTGTATTTTTTTAGTAGAGACAGGGTTTCATCATGTTGGCCAGGATGGTCTCGATCTCTTGACCTCGTGAAATTTTTAAGATACTCAAACTTCAAAGCTCTAGGACAGATTTTACCCAAGTACAGTGTTGAAAAAAATGGGATTAGCCCGAAAGGAGCCTGAATTTTATTGTAGGACAAGCTATTAATTAGTTAAGTTAGCTTAGACCAGTCAATTCACGTCTCAGATCTTCAGCTGTAAAACAATGTAACATAAACGGCTTGGCCAAAATGCCATCTATTAAATCTAATGTTGTATAATTTTGAAATTAGGAGAGAATTGGTCTCAAATGATGAACTTTAAAAATTAGATGTCAAAAAATAAAAAATTTAAAAATTAAAAAAAATCAGATGTCATGATTCTTACTCTTTATCCACCTCACCAATCCTGCCCCCTTCCATGATTTAAATTTAAAATCAAATTAAATTTCCTTGAGTCTCTTTTTTATTTCTTAGAGTGAACTAAGAATTTGGCTATTATTTTAATGCAAGATTATATTTTGGTTAGAAGTAAGCCATAAGCATTTGGATCATGTACTGTTAACCAATGTCATCAGTCCTTCCTTAAGGTAGCCATTTCCTCGAAACATTTCTGCTAACTCATATTCTAAGGATATGATAGGTTTAAGAGTGGGGGCCTTAACATTCATCAACAATTTAATTTCCTCCCTCACACCTTCCCTAAAGTTTTTGCAAGCAAAACACAAATCTCAGATGAAAGACAAAGAATTAGTTCTATCTTGTCACTGATTAACAGTATATGATTCGAATGCTTACGTTTTACTTATAATGCAAATATAATCTTGCATTAAAATAATACCTAAATTCTTTAGTTCATGTCAAGAAATAAAAAAGGGACTCAAAGAAATTAAATTTGATTTTAAATGTAAATTTAAATTTAATTTAGTTGCTTCTCAGCCTTTTGGCTAAGAACAAGTGTAGAAATTAATATTAAATATCTATTAGTATTTTGCAATTAATTTCAAAACAATTAAAACCTGTACATTTTCCTATTTTAGTAAAAACTAACTTTTTCTCAAATTTATTGTTACTCTACAGTTTATTCCTTTGCAAAGGAATAGCACAGTGTCTCAATAAATTTTCATAAAATCCGAATGTTATTCAGTGGGAGGTGGTTAAATAGTAATGTTCTAAGCTGCTTTTGGCTTGGGAATGTTTAGCATTGTTACATAAAGTGTCATTGTGTTCTTTCTGTACAATGGGGGATATGCTTCATCTCTACTCAAAGGAAAAAGTGACTTCCTATTAAAAAAAAAAAAAAGAAGAAGAAGAGAGAGAAGAAAAGGAATTTGATTCCCTTCTTTCATCAACTATTGGATGTGCCCCGGGTGCCTCAAACCCAAAATGTCAAATGGTAAATTCATGTTCCATTGTCCTGGTCTGTTCCTTTGTGTGGAATAGCATCACCATCCACCAGGATGCCTATGCTAGAAATCTGCACAGCATTTTTTATGCTTTTGCTCCTGTCATTGTACTCCACCTCTAATTTTCTATCAAATTCTAGTACTTCTGGCAAACCTTGGTACTGCTTTTTCTGTACATTTTGCCTAGATTATGACACCAGTAGAGGGGTGGTAATAGACAAAGAAATAGCTAAAAATGATCAAATCTCACCAGTGCTTCTTAATTGGCACCCAGACTTCAGACCTTAAACAGGCAAAATGGCTTTGCACCAAAGACTTTAGCTCTTTATACCTTGCTTTATTGTAGAAATTCACTCTATGTAGACAAGTCCAGGAATGACTTCAAGAATGAGTCAAAATTCCATCTTATAAAGCTATGCATGATCTGGCTTTTTTTAACTCTTCAGTCCCATTTCTCCCCCACCTGCTGCAGCTCCCTGACCCAGGACTTACAAATCTGCTCCTGCCTTGAATCATAAAACGCTTTTTTTTAAGGTCCCTCAACAGTAACATGCTTGTCTTCACAGAGAGCATAGCCTCTGCTAAGAACAATCCTCACCTTATACATCTTCTTCCAGCTGAATTCTATTCCTCCTTTAGATCCAAGCACAGATATTATTTCCATGGAAAGGTTTACGTGGACTTGCTTAGGTTGAGATGCAAGCCTGGCTATATGCCTCCATGACATTTCCTTCTTCCTCCATCATAGTATATAGCTCACTAGACTGTTGTTCTTGCTAATTGTTGATGTCCCTCACTAGATTTTAAGATCCATACAGCCAAGATAGGTATTTTGTCATCATAGCATTTTGGTGCCTGGCTTCCATTAGGTGCCCAGTAAATATTTTTTAGTAGTCAGATACAGTCTACTTGCTATCTAGTAATGCTTTTACTTCATTCATAGCATCCTGACAATGTCTAAACCTGCATTACTCATTCATTCAGAAAATCAACTAGGCATTCATTCATTCAAAATATTTTAATATATAGGTAGCAAGTAGATTTTACCCAGTTATTAGAATCAAGATCCTGGGAGTCATTTGGGAGGTGAACTTAATAAGCAGCACTTCTCGTAGAACTCTGTCTGAATGTAAGTAATTTATATCTGAATGAAAGTAATTTATGTCTGGTTACTTCAGTACATGCCCAGGAATGTACTGAAATAACTAGTACATTCCAGGCACTGTGCTAGGCTTATAAAGATAAATATGAAACTGCCTCCTGTTATCGAAAAAAACTCATGGTAAGCAAGAGGCATTCAAACTAATTAACATAATATAGTATGTATTAGAAGAGAGAAATATAAACAGTGTTTTAAGAGCTCAGAGAGACTATCTCTGAGAACCAGAGAAACATTTACTGAAGATGTGACATTTATGCTGAAGTTTAAAGACTCAAGAGAAGTTCCCAAAGTGAATGAAAAATAAAAGTGTGCTCAAAACGAAATAGCATGTGAAAAAGCATGAAGAAGTAAAAGAACATGGCCTAGTCCTGGCACTGTGAGCATGGTATCCAGCTCCTTAGCAAAACAGTAATAGAAGACTCTTATCACAAGGCAGGAGCTTGATCATAAAGGGCCTTTTGAGCCCCAAAGAATTTCTAACTTGATCTCATAGTTTAAAGAGATTGTTTACAGATTTTAAGCAGAGGAGCATATTGAAGAAGTTTTGATTAAACAAAAAAAAAACCTCTGGAAGTTTAGGGACGATTAAATAGAAAAGTGTTTCCCAACATATTGGAAACTGGAATAATTTTAAATGATACGTGGTTTAGGCATTAGATAGTGTAGAATCCTGCAGTAAAAAAGTGGTCGTTTATGTACTATCTTTCAATCTTTTTTATTATATAAAGGAAAAAGCATATGTTGAGTAGAGGTGGTGGCATCATGCCACTTACATTTTCTGCTCTACTACTTGTAATCGATCTTGAATAAGTAATTCCCATTCTGTGCCTCAGTTTTCATAATGGTAAGACGGGGCTCATAAAAATGGTATCTTCCTCATAAGATAGTTTCAAAGATAAATGAATTCATACTTAGAACAGTCTGGCCAAAGAAGAGCAGTTGTAAATATTAATAATTATTTTTAAGTATTATTATCTTTATCGTTACCTTCCATTTATGGCAAGTAATTTCATTTATGGTAGTTACTTAAAGTTTCCTTGTTAAGGAGGTGAAAGATCACTGCAATAGAACTATGAAACGCTGATAAAAGTTATCACAGATAACACAAACAAATGAAAAGCCATTCTATGCTCATGGTTTAAAAGAATCAATATTGTTAAAATAGCCATACTGCCCAAAGCAATCTACAGATTCAATGCTATTCCTACCGAACTATCAGCATCATTCTTCACAGAACTACAAAAAAAAAAGAAAGAAACAAAGAACACTGCTCTAAAATTCACAGGGAACCAAAAAAGAGAATGAATATCCAAAGCAAATCTAAGCAAAAAGAACAAAGCTGGAGGCACCACATTACCTGATTTCAAACTATACTATAAGCCTGCAGTAACAAAAACAGCATGGCACTGGTTTTTATATCACAGTATTGGTATAAAAACAGATGCATAGACCAATGGAACAGAATAGAGACCCCAGAAATGAAGCTGCACACCTAAATCTACCTTTGCTGATGTTCAATGAAGTCAATAAAAATAAGTAATGGGAAAACAACACCCTAGTCAACAAATGTTGCTGGGTTAACAGGCTGGCCATATGAAGAAGAATGAAACTAGACCCCTACCATGCACTATGTTTAAAAATTAACTCAAGATGGAATAAGATTTACATTTCAGACCTCAAACTATAAGAATCTTAGAAGAAAACCTAGGAAACACTATTCTAGGCATCAGCCTTGGGAAAGAACTTATGACTAAGTCCTCAAAAGCAACTGCAACAAAAACAAAAATTGACAATTGGGACCTAATTAAACTAAAGAGCTTCTGCACAGCAAAATAAACTGTCAACACAGTAAAGAGACAAGCTACAGAATAGGAGAAAATATTATCAAACTACACATCTGATAAAAGTCTAATATCCAGAATCTATAAGGAACTTAAGCAACTGAACGAGCAGAAAACAATCCCATTAAAGACAAAGCAAAAAGACATGAACAGATACGTCTCAAAAGAAGATGCACAAGTGGCCCCCCCAAAAAGAACATAAAAAATGCTCATTATCACTAATTATCAGATAAATGCAAATCAAAACCACAATGAGATATCTCACAGGGGTCATAATGGCTATTATTAAAAAGTCAAAAAAACAACAGATTCTGGTGAGGCTGTGGAGAAAAGGGAATACTTACACACTGCCGCGGAAATGTAAATTTGTTCAGCCATTGTGGAAAGCAGTTTGTAGATTCTTCAAAGAACTTAGAACTACTGTTCAATCCAGCAATCCCATTACTGATTATATATCCACAAGAAACCAAATCTCTCTACCAAAAAGACACATGCCCTCACAGGTTCATCACAAAGCTATCCACGTTGCAAAGGAATCAATCTAGGTGCCCATCAACAGTAGAGTGAATTAAAAAAATGTGGTACATATATACCTTGGAATACTGAGGCCATAATAAAGAATGAGAACTTGGGAGGCCAAGGCAGATGGATCACTTGAGGTCAGGAGTTCGAGACCAGCCTGGCCAACGTGGTGAAACCCCATCTCTACTAAAAATACAAAAATTAGCCAGGCATGGTGGTGCATGCCTATAATCCCAGCTACTAGGGAGGCTAAGGCAGGAGAACTGCTTGAGCCCAGGAGGCAGAGGTTTTGGTGAGCCAAGGTCACGCCAATGCACTCCTGCCTGGGTGACAGAGTGAGACTTTGTCTCAGAAAAAAAAAAAAAATTAGAGCACTTCCTTTGCAATAATATGGATGCAGCTGAGGCCATTATCCCAAGCAAATTAACACAGAAACAGAAAACCAAATACTGTATGTTCTTGTTTATAGGTGAGAGCTACACACTGGGTACTCATGGATATAAAGATGGCAATGATAGAAACTGGATGCTACTGGGGGGTGGGAGGGAGAAGGTAAGGATTGAAAAACTATCTGGTACTATGCTCGCCACCAGGGTGATGGGCTCCTGTGTACCCCAAACTTCAACATCATGCAATATGGTCACATAGCAAACTTGCACATGTACCTACTACATCTAAAATAAAAGTTGAAAAAGAAGTTTTCTTGTTAATAAACTTACTTGATTTTTAAAAAATAAGATATTGTAAATAAGACTATTAAGAAAATAATAGGAAATAAGGCAAACAAACCACCCAATATAACAAATGGCAAAAATCAGGCCAGTCCGAGGGACAAGAAGCAGACAGACAGAGCAAACTGATGAAAATGACATACAAGTGACTAAAGGTCCATGAGAGATGGAAGCAATGCCTGAGGCAGCAGTGCAAGGGAGACATGCTAAAGGACTCAAACTACAGCAGAGTAGAGAAGGCAGAGAAAAAGAATGGATTTGTAAAATATGAAGAATGTTGAATTGACAGCACTGCCCCTCCCAATCATCAAAAGTATAAAATAGCCTACCACAGGTTAGGGACTCAATAAATATTTTCCTGAAGATGGTAAATGTAACAGGCAAAGAAGTGAAGAAAGAGGCGAGGGCATCTCAGTCTTTTACCTTGAATATGTTGGTAAGTGGTGATGCCAAGAACCGTTAAGAAAGGGAGAAAGAGGAGTAGGATCTGGCAAGAAGATGATGAGTTAAGCTTGGAATGTGGTGAGTTTGGATTTTCAGTGAGAAAGCTAGATGGATGTGTATACCCATCTACCAAAAACTCAAGAAGCGGTCTCAGTTCAACACATCAATTTGGAAGCTACCCATGTTGCATTTAAATCTTTCTTTTTCCTTTATGATTAAATAGGAAAAAAAAAGAATGAACAATATGGATAACATGGACAGTGTCTGTGTTCGTGTTCTTCAGGGAAACAACCAATAGAATATGCTTGTGTGTATATTTCAATGGATTTTAAGGAATTGGATCATGCCATTATGGAGAACTGGCAATTCCAAAATCTAACAGGAGTTTGACAGCATGGAGACTCGGGAAACATTGGCAGCTGAGTCCAAAGGCAGTCTGCCAGGAAACCAGGTAAAGCTGATGTTGCAGAGGAAGTTCACAGTCTGCTGGAGAATACCCTCTTTCTGAAGACAGGGGTGTGGTCAGCCTCAGCCTCTTGTTCTATTCAGGCTGTCAATCAATTAGATGAGGCAATCTGCTTACTCAAAGTTCACTCAAAAACACTTACACAGAAATATCAAGAATAATATTTGACCAAATATCTGGGGCCTATTGCCCAGCCAAGTTGATACATAAAATTGACCGTTATGGTGTCCATGTGGTAACTCATTCCCCTACTTTAGTTACTTTATACTGATTTATCTGGCATGTAGAATTCAACAAAATAGCAAGGATTGTAATGGTCATTACATAGTGTGGAGGAAAAAATTGGAGAAAAACACCCTCCATTCTTAGTTATTACCAGAAAAGGGAAAAAACACAGTACGTTGGAGAAGAATTGAATATCTTACATGTTCTTGGGACAATATGAGTTATTTTCTGCTAGGGGCTTGCATTAGTCCATTTTCACACCACTGTAAAAAACTACCTGAGACTGGGTAATTTCTGAAGAAAAGAGGTTTAATTGAGCAACACAGTTCTGCAGGCTTCACAGGAAGCATGACTACGAGACGTCAGGAAACTTGCAATCATGGCAGAAGGTGAAGGGGAAGCAAGCACTTCTTCCTATCACAAAGCAGGAGAGAGAGAGAGAGAGAGGGGAAAATGCCACACACCTTTAATCCGTCAGACCTCATGAGAACTCACTATCATAAGGAAGGGAAGGGGAAAAGATCTGCATGATCCAATCACCTCCCACCAGGTCCCTCCCCCAACACTGGGGATTACAATTCAACGTGAGATTTGGGTGGGAACAAAGAGCCAAACCATATCAGGGCTGAAGAAATTCTCTTTCACACTGGACAGAAGGATCAAGGTATCGATATACAATTCCCAGAGCCTCTTTATAATGGAAGAGTATAGGTTTACACAGACAGTATCTTTTTCACAAAGCAAAAAGTAAACCCCAATATGTTATCTTTTCATCTCTGCTTCACATCTCGAACAATGAAGCAAAAATTTCACTCCAAGTCTTTGATGTGTCATTTTTAACAATTAAATTATAGTAAAGCCAATCTTCATGTTCTTCACAATGCTTTCAAACCAGCCACCAAACCTCAGTCAATGGAATTAAATGGAATCAACAGACCTAAAAGAATAAATATCTTCAAATGACCTTTGTGTATACCATTTACAGAGAATTATTCTGCTAGAAAAGCTCTTCCCTTAAAAATACTTACTGTTTAGAGGAGCTATGAAAAGTTATTCTGAAAATAAGTACACAAATGGAAATGCATTGCAGCAGCCCACTGTACAAACATTTTAAAAGTCACCACCATTTTCTCAAAATCTGTAATCATCTTGGAGATAGCTTATAGAGATCCTTTGTAATTCTGAATATTTAAAAATAGCCTCCTTGGAAGCAGGGCTTGCATTCCTAGTGTGTTCCCTAAACAATCCTTACAAGATCTTATGTATACATGCTCTGGGTACTCAGAAAAAAACATGGGTGTCTTCAATTCATCAAGTAAGCATCTGACTAATTGTCTCTATTAAATAAGATGAATTTGGCAACATGTACAAGTATGGTCAACATTATTACTCCCTATGTTTCCTTTGTGACTTTGTCTTTCCAATGAAGAATTCCAGTGATAAGCACAGTCTTTGCCTTCCAAAAGCAATATAGGCTTTTCAATTTTAAAAAATTTTTGAAGTTTCTATTGTAATTTTGCATTATATATTAAGAAACTGAAACACTTTCTCACAATTTTAGCCAGTGATATTGCTTCCAAAAATCCTGCCTAAGAATATAATCTGGGAATGGGGAAAGCTCTATGCACAAATATTCATTTCAGCATTATTTATAAAGGTGTTTTTGCTTTCAAGTGTGGGTTCATGGTGAAATGTTTGAGAAAGGCTGGCTTATAACAGATCTGAAACAAATATAACCAACCAGCGATGGAAGAATAGTTAGGCAATCTATGTATCAGTTAACGCAACTATAAAAAACTATGTTTACAAAGAGTTTATAATGGCATGTTAAAATGCTTTATGTACCTAACAATGCGGTAGAAAATGGGGTAGAAAATGTATTGTGCAATAATTGTATACCATTATACAATTTAAATATTTTAAATCTACTAATAAAAAAAAAGAACCATGGAGAGAAAACATCCAATGAAATTCTCCAAAAACTTTCATGGTTTTTCTTCTATTTTTAGATATTTTCCAAATCACATCCAATTTACATACATTGCCTTGATAAAGGAAAAAAATACCACTTCATTACAGAGAGAAGAGGCAGGGATAGAGAATAAACCTGGACTGGAACAGGGGAGGGGTGGCATAAAACTAAAGTATGCGTATGTCCCCACTCAAGGGCCCAAGTTTGTTGATAAAGATGATGACATTCAGTATTCCCTGCCAAGTATTATTCTCAAGTGGAATTACTACTTGTCCTTTGAGATCACTCTGAACTTTGCGCTGGGAACTAGCAGGGATGTGACAAATAAAAAGGCAGTGGTTTCCCATTGCTTCAACTCTATTCCACATAATCCAGCCCTCCTAACGTCTGCCTCTTGTGCAAACTGGAATTTGGAAGTGGTTCCATGACATTTCTTTATGGCTCATTGCTTCGAGTAGCTAGAAAATGCCGGAATATCTAAGTAAGTAATAACAAAGGCATTTCCATGTACTATCTTGACATTTCATAAGCCCTTTTTTATACCAAGCCTCAAAATGATCTTCTGAGACAGGCTTGACTGTTTGTATTTTGCAGTTAATGTAATAGGCTCATAGACAGAAAGAAATTTGCCTTAAGTGATAAAGGGGTAGGAATATAACTTAGTTCTCCTAACTCCCACTTAAATGAATCCTATTTGCTAACTATTATGTCGCTATTAAAGTCAGATTTCTCTCCCCTTACAGATAACTAAAATAAACTTCATTTCTGAATAGGTGGCTCTCTTGGAGGGTTACCAAATATCCCCTCCAGTGAAGGCAAATGCTGTTGCTCTTACTGATTCAACTGTCCCCAAACCACAGGTTACCACCACCTGGAGCCTGATCTTGAGCAAGTGTACAGAGAGGAGCCAAACAATTCAAATGGGATTATTGCCAGGCCCTGGGAAAGAGCAGTGCTACTCTACTTGGGAAGGAAATCTTTGTCAGGGGCTAAAGAAATCAGCCAGTGGCTAGAGAACAGCTTGCCCTTGCATCTAGGGTAGACAAAAAAGGAAAGTATCATTTAGGTTCTTTGTAAGCCACAGAAGCCAAATGGGACTAACTAAATCAAACCAAAATTAATGGGCATGCTTTGAGCCTTCTACAGAAGGGAAAAGTAATCGTGCCTCCAGATAGAAAAGAACCAGGGAAGTGCTGAGTTCTCCATCAGGGCCTCATGGGCAGTTCCTTTTGGGTACTGCTGATATGATTTGGCTGTGTCCCCACCCAAGTCTCATCTTGAATTGTAGTTCCCATAATTCCCATGTACGGTGGGGGAGCCTGGTGGGAGGTAATTTAATCATGGGGGCAGTTTCTCCCATACTGTTCTCATGGTAGTGAGTAAGTCTCACAAGATCTGATAGTTCCATAAGGGGTTTCCCTTTCCACTAGGCTGTCATTTTCTCTCTTTGCCTGCTGCCATGTAAGATATGCCTCTCACTTTCCATCATGATTGTGAGGCCACCCCAGCCATGTGGAACTGTGAGTCCACTAAACCTCTTTCCTTTATAATTACCCAGTCTCGGGTGTGTCTTCATTAGCAGAGTGAGAACAGACTAACACACCGCCATCTGAATAATTCAGCTGCCATCATGCCCATTCTTGAGTCATTCCACTCAAGATTAAAATTCCAGAGGAGGAAAGTAAAAGCACTATCTCAGACCATGTGTTGACCCCCTTGGCCAGAAGAAAAGGGATATCCTAATCAATAGTCCCACCATGATCTCAGGTGATAGATAGGAGTCATTCTCCAAAGGTAAGGTGAACACGTGTTAGAGTGTTGCCCTGGACAGTTCCAGTTTATAACTGTTTTTTTTTTTTAGGAGTAACTATAAATAGCATCACTTTTCACCCACAAAACTGTCCAAGTTTGGATAATAAATTGCATGATCAATTTACACAAAGGAAAGATAGGGCATTGTTACCAAGGTAGCAATGCTGAGCAGATACAAATAGCTACCATTACAATGAGGCTATTAGAAGGGGTCAACACAGAGTGTTTTGCTCCCAGTCTCTCAGGACCAAAAGATGAGAATCAGAGTCAAAAGCCCCTATCAGTCTTTAGGTTTTGACTCCAGTGTGAAAATAACATTCCTATACTCAAGCGTTGAATTATTATGACTTTGACCCAATAGTTCAGTCCCTTGTCTTCCTATATCCTTGCAGCTAAACCACTAAATGTTAAGGTGTTCTCTTTCACTGCTGTTTTTTTAGCTTAATTGGCCCTCCTGCTTTCCAAAATAGAATGCTAACATCCATTCACCCAGCTGGAGGGTCAGGGTGATACCAGATCGAATATTCCCCAAAGCCTGTGTAGGCTAGCTGCTGTATCCCCGACTACTGATTAATAATAAAGGAGTTGAATAGCACCTTTGGATTCTGATTTCCTCTGAGAGGCTGTTCTACAAGCATGGGGTCAACTTAAAGGAAGCAGGGTTTTGTTTAATATTTTCTCCTTTCATTAGTGAACTTAAATTACTTTCTTGTAAACTCTGCTTGTTACCTAAATGTACTAGCACTTTTGTTACCTAATTAATTTTCTTATCAGAATTCCAACCAAAAATAACAAGAAATGTAATAATGATAAGGTATCGTGCCCCCTCAAAACAGATTTCCTATTGTACTTTATCTCTCGGTACTATTCTGAATCGTTTAATTAAAGTATCAGAAATTATTAGACTCAAATTATTTCTTGATCTAGTGCTCAAATTCTCCCAAAAAACTGCTTCCTCTGCCTCTGTGTTTAAGCCTTTATCAGTGTGAGGCAGATGAGTTTCCACCTGTTTGCAACTGGATTCATGTAATTCATGAATATAATTTTGGAAGAGGATCCTAATTTTGCCCCTAAGTAATTAAGCAAACAAATCAGATTTGGCTACACTGAGCTACTGTGAACGTTTAAATACTTGTGTCTCCTCTCCTGGGCTCTTGCATCATCGAAGTGAACAACATTAATGTGCAAAAACACAAACCTTATGAAATTCTAGCATGGGGATGTGAAATTCAAAGGAACGTTCTTACTTATTTTTTCATTAGAGGGATGGGGCTCAAAATACTCAAGTGGAACTCAAGTTCAAACCACTAACATAAGTCGTGTTCAAGAAGGGTGGTCATGTCTGTTACAGACTTCACCGTGACGGATGAGAAAGTATGCTCACATCATGACACTGAGGAGGAGAGAACTGTAAGATGTACTGGTGATTTCTGTTCCTCACGCTCTGTGAGAAAAATTCAGGTTGGAATCTGCTTGCTTCTGGTGGAGCTGTGTGAGAGGTTCACATTCTTCGAAGTGGTCTGCAACATGATCCCCTTTTGCACCGTCAAGCTTGGCTATGACAACTGCCAGGCAGTCATTTTAAACTTGTGTTTTATTGGAACATCAATGCTCACCCCTGTGTTCGCCGGATGGCTCGCTGATGTCTCTTTAGGAAGAAACAAACTGGTGCATATCTGCTTGTTTCTACATTTTCTAGGTGAGTGTCCTCTGTGGACTGGATTGTTTGGTGACTTAATTGAGTAGATTTTTGTTAGAATTTTTAGTTTATGTTATTTCCAGTCTGCTCTTAGCATAAAATGTGATAAATGAGTAACAATGTGGTTTCAATGTATTTCATTCTCTGTACTATTTGAAGAATGTGTGTGTGTGTATGTATGTGTGTGTGTGTGTGTGTGTGTGTGTGGATACCTTGATGCCTATATCATTGCACTTGTACTTTACAATAATTACTCCTTTACCTAACTATCTTACTCCTTAGAATGCCCTCCTTTCCCGCTTTTTACCGCAAGCCCAAATTCATGACGAATTCCCTCAGAAATGTGAAATTTATTTGCTTCACAACTAAGATGAAATGTGCTAAAAAAAAAAAAAAAAAAAAAGGTTTTTGAAGTTCATGTAAAATAATTGAGAAATGTTTTTATCCAAAGGCGGTCTTTTAATTAGTCATATAGTAATTAAGATTGCATATGGTGGCATGACTTCTATATTATTAACTATGATTATATGCTTTAAACATGAGTAAATTAGACACTACAGTGTGTTTCTTTACGTATATATGAATGTATATATGCAAAAGTTTGGGATCAATTGCGAGAAATGCTTGACAAGATCAGCATAGTTTAATAAGGAACAGAGAGCAAGTTGAAGAACAGACTAGAATTTTAGGATGAAAAGTTCAATTATTCTTCTTAAACAACAAGAAGTCTCTAAGGATATCATGAAACCAACATTTGAGAAGTGCCATTCTGCAATACAGGATGGACAACCACAGTGAGGGATTAAACAGAGAGAGAGATCAGAAAATCCCAGGATGATGGATTAAGCAATAAAGTGCCGATTCAGGAAAGAACAAGTGAAAAGCTATAAAAACTTGGCAACCAAATAAAGGCACAATTGTGATGGGGGCCAAAAATTAGCTCCTAGTTTCTGATCTGAGCAACTTGGGAATATAGCATGCTTTTCACCAATGATGAGAGGTACAGCTGAAATGAGTGTCGTAGGGGAACAGATGAGAATGAGATGGATAGATGTCAGGTGCTCGACATATCACACAATCTCAGGCAGGTGGTGAATTACCATTCAGAGAATCCATTGGAGTGTAAGTCAAACCTGTAAACTTCACAGCTGAAGTTCTGTGAAATAAAAACTAAGTCACTGCATGGCAAATAATCAGTCAACATTCCACAGACATTTCTTACTGACTACTCTGTATAAGGCATTATTCCAGGTCTGGAAATGCAGTAGAGAAGAAAGTGGTCTGTTTTTGCTGAAGCTGACTTTCTGGTGCAGGGTGAGAGAAAATAAATGAGGAAATAGATATAAGTTGATGTGGCAATGAGTTAGGATGAAAAATAAAGCTGAGTAGGGGACAGGATGGAATGGACAGTGATGGGGCTGCTACTTGGTGCTGAGAAAAAGCTTTCTGATAAAAGACATTTAAGCAAACCCCAGACTCATTTACTCTGCTTACCTTGGTAACAGGCCACACCAGTAACATTTGGTGGCTTCTTGTTTAACATGGTAGTTTCTATCAGTCTAAATTCTGAGGTCAGTCATCAGACAGGACAGAAATCCCAACTCTGGAACTGGGCGATCAAAAGACTTAAGTCAACTCTACATCCATTCATTTTTTCATTAAAAGTTGTTTGCTTGTTGCCCTCCACTTACAGCTGCCATCAAATTCCAACCAGTCATTACATATCAGAGGTTATATTTTTAAAAAGTCTCTTCTGTCTGAATTGCTACAACCCTAGCTGAAAAAGTGCAGCTTTCTCACTTTTGACCATGCCGGCGGCCTGCTTACTCGGCTGCCAGTTGTCCGTCTCCAGTTCACACTCCATTCTACCAACAACACTGACTTCCTGAACAAATAAATCGCTATATTGGCTCTATTATCTAAAAAGTAAGATACAAATTTATTAATTTAGCATACAAGAACCTCACCAACCCATTCCAAGTTCACCTCTCTAGACTTATCGCTCAACATGCAACCGCAACCTTACTGAACTTCTCCTGGCCTCATTCTCCAGTTTTCTAATCCTACACATGCCCTTGTCTCTCCCTGAAATTGTCACCTTCCCTTAACTTTCCATCCCTTATCCATGACTGCAAAACTCCTGCTATTCTTTCAAGAACCAAAGAATGTGTGTGTTGCTAGCTTCTCTGTGTTCAACCACACCCATATAAAACCTATATGATTGCATCCGTCACTTTATAATATAATTGTCCACCTGCACGGCTGACTTCTCTAATGGACTCATTAGTTCCTGAAGGGAAGAGCCAGCGGACCCCCACCACCTAGCAGCTGATATGACACATCATGGTGCTTCTATAGAGCTACTAAATGCATATGTACTGACGATGCAATACACAATTGCACACATCACAGAGGAGACTCTTCATCATATATGTCATAGATTTGTCTTTTTATTGCATCATTTTACAACAGATAAGAATAAAGTTTTGATTTAACACACTCAACCAGCCTATTATGACATTTTCTCAAAAGATGGAATAAAGTACTTTTCTAAGTTACACAAATATACCATTCAAACTAAAAGTACCTTGTCCCTAAGTAAATGGTTGCTGCATGAAATAGTTTCCCTGTGCATCCTCTTTGGACATCACTTTGTGTAGCCAGCCCTCAGGTCACACCTGTAGAAAAGAAGACGGAGTGGTATAAAGAGAGCAGTTAGTTCCACATCTGGCTAACCTTGAAAGGAAATATTTCAAACTCAATAATCTAAAGGGCCCACCTCATGTTAAATGAAGCTGCTGCCAAATAGCAACTAAGTGCACATATTCTTTACATTGTGAAAGCCTCTGTAGGGGAGATGAAAGCACTAGACCAAATTTTTATCTAAAGGAATTTATAATCTAATTGAGAAAACAAACCACATGAAATAATGGTATAAAAATTCATACCAAATAATCTTAATGCCAAATTAATAAAATGAAGAGCAAAACGAACATGGAGGAGCCATTTTTCACTAATCAGATCATAAAAACATAAAAAAATTAATGATGGTAACTGGTATGAATGAAGGTCTTCTCATACAATGATGGCAGGAGATTAACTTGCTGCATTTTTTTTTTTGAGACAGAGTCTCACTCTGTCACCCAGGCTGCAGTGCAGTGGCGTGATCTTGGCTCACTCTAACCTCCGCCTCCTGGGTTCAAGTGATTCTCCTGCCTTAGCCTCCCAAGTAGCCAGGATTACAGGCGCCTGCCACCATGTCCAGCTAATTTTTGTTGTCTTTTTAGTAGAGACAGGGTTTCACCATGTTGACTAGGATGGTCTCGATCTCTTGACCTCATGATCCGCTCACCTCAGCCTCCCAAAGTGCTAGGATTACAGGTGTGAGCCACCGCACCCGGCCATTTGTTGGATTGTTAAAGAACATTTGCCAGTGGTATTAAGCCATAAAAATAGGAATGCCTTTGACGACAACTTAGGCTAATAAAGATGAGCACAAAAATTATGTGTCAGGGTATTTTATGGTATTCATTTAAAACAACTGGAAAGGTCTTTTAAAACACATTATGATTAGCATATCACAACATCACTAGAAATCATGTTGGAAAAGTATAAAGGTACTTTAAAAATGTTCTTATTATTTGGTTACATTAAAAATCAACAGTGTAACCTCAATTTATTTAAGTAAAATTTATTCATAAAAATATATCTCTGAGTCATGACAATATGGGTCTTTGGTATTATTCTGAGTGCTTTCCTCTATTTTTCAAATTTTCTGAAGTAAGAACATATTACTTTTGTAATCTGATGGGGGGAAATGCTATTTCCAAAAAAAAAACATTATTTGACTACTTGATGGTAGGAGGTCCAAGAAGAGGGAGAATTAGAACTGGGTTACTTTCTAACATTGGGCAAATCACTTAACCTCACTGATCCTGTTTCTTAAAAAAAAAAAAAAAAATGAATAAGAAAATCTATCCAAAATCTGTCCACTCACATCACAAAGTTTGTCCAAGATGAAACAATATAGTACATGAACATGCTTTGCAAAATGCAATGAGCTTAGCAAAAGCATGGAATTGTATGGTAATTTTTATTCAACAAGGAGAGTTATCAAATGTGGTCCCTGCAAGGTGGAAGAGAGAGGATGCTTAACCTTTTTTTGTTACTTATGTCCTTTCTCCTTCCAGCTCACACTCCTCTGTCCCCAGCCTTCTCACATCTGTGTGTGGCAAAGAAGGCTTCATCCAGCTTTGTGAGAAATAAGAGAAATGAGAAAGGCATTACAAGGAGAAAGAGAAGTAGAAAAGGAAAAAAAAAAAAAAAGACTGTATTCGAACTCTAACTATATTAATGCTCTTCTTAAAAGTTTTTATGTAACAGGCTTCTGAGATTTCTGAGATCATGGTGTTTTCTGCCACTCGACTGATGAAGAACAAATAACCTTTATTAACAGTGGTTTCCTCTGGGGGTGAGAATACTAACAGCTTCATGTTTTATACAATGCATTTCTAAGTTTGGCAAAATAAACATGATTTGCTTATACATTCTAAGAGAAAACATAGTTCAAGCTTGAGGAGAAAAAAAACCCTAAAACTCTGGATTAGTTAAGACACATACTGAAGGAAATGTTTACAATTAGAAAACATCAGGCTATCCCCACAACTGCAATGATAACCATAAATGTTTGGAGAAGACAATCACCACATGATGCTACTTTCAGAGGAAAAGCCTTGTTTATAATGTGATTTGGTGATCCAATTGTTCTATGCTATGTTTATTCTTTTTTCTCTACCTACAGGGACTGCTTTATTATCTGTGGTGGCTTTTCCCTTGGAAGATTTCTATCTGGGCACTTACCATGTAGTTAACAACATCCCCAAAACGCAGCAGCACAGGCTGTTCTACATAGCACTGTTGACCGTCTGCCTTGGCTTGGGAGGTGTAAGAGCCATCGTCTGTCCACTGAGTGCTTTTGGCCTTCAGGAGTATGGATCACAAAAAAGAATGTCTTTTTTTAATTGGTAAGTAGCACTGATTAGGAGAGAAAAGAGGCTTATGACCATTCTCACTGTTTACTTTCTGGTTCGAGTTGGGTAGTAGTTGCTCAGTCTTTGTGATGACTTGCACTAAGTGACAATGTGATGAATCTGTGAAGATGATTCAGTCAGTAATCACAGGAGGCTCTGAGTCTCATGGAGACCAGTACAGCTTACCAACACCTTCCCAACAGACGCTGATACATTTATCTTCCAAATAAAAAGATTTGAAGTGCTTTGTCCTGCAGAATAGAACGTGGCTTTGGAACAAAACATACCTGGGTGAAAGTCTGGACTCTGCATAACACAAGCTGGCTGACCTTGACCTAGTCATTTATTCTCTACTTCAGTGTATTCACTTCTGAAGGGGGATGATACCTTTTCTCCAGTTTTATTAGAGGTAACACCATGTGTATTGCTGGCAAAGAACTTGGTGCACAGTAAGTAATCAAAACATGGTAGCTGCTAGTATGTCTATATTGTAATAGACTAATTTGGCAGAGATTATAAATTTCTCGGCCAATGAAGAGAGAAGATGCAAAGATGAAAGAAGTATTTTACAGTTTCTTAAAACATCACCCAGCATCTCTGTTTCTCACCCAGTTCACTCCGAAGACCTAAAGGAATTTATATTCTACGAAAATCAAACAGCCTTCCTGTGAATCTTTGTCTTCCCAATGAGTTCTTATGGAGTTCATCTGTTTTTGTGTTTTTTAAGGAAACAATTTATATTACTAAATACAAATTCAAGAAAAAAATTAATATTTGGATCCTAAGGGAGGGCAGTTAAGCATTTAATATAAAACTCTTTTGTTGTTGTTATCTGTCAGTGGATGTCAAATAGATGTGAGCTACATTGTCCATTTTTAGAGTAAATAGTGTCTATATGTATAGGTATAGGTGTATGTAGCTATTGCAAGTAGCTCCTCTTTTTCTCTCTTTCTTTTTCTTTCTCTTGCTCCCCTTTTTTCTTTCTCTGATTATATTAATATTACAAAGCACTCAGTCCTATTTTGGATTAAGTCCTAATGTCAGAGAACAATGCAGTTTTACTAAAGGTAGAAGGAACTCTTTACTTCCTTGCAGCAAATTCTGCCTCCTTGACCTGCCCAAAGGAGAAAGAAAAATCCTTCTTTTTTATTCTATTCGGAGGTTTTAATCCTTAATTAGCAACATCATTTTGATTAAATAAGACTCTGGAGGATTAAGACTGGAGAGCAATCAGTTGTTCTGAAAGATAGCTCTGGAGAATTTATTGTACTGTGGTCTTAGTCATTCAGAGTTGTGTTTAATCAAAGTGACATTTCTCAGTGTTGATTACAAAGGAGACATTATATGAATGAAATATTTCCTCTGGGAAACAGAGGGGACTCCCACTGGGTTTGTGCTTCAGGGCTTCAGGAAGGGGGATGGAGAACACGGTGAAAATGAATTTCTGCAGCTGTAAGGAACCAGGCCAAATTTAGGACGAACACATTTGGATTTCTAAAAATTATTTTCTGATTTCACTACGTATCTCAGTGTTTTAAAAATTTAAAGTTAAAGCATCTAGAAATGTGTATAAAGAATCAGGCTGTTATTCTTTAATATGATAAAAGAACTGGATGGTAGGCTCCTTGAGGCTGAATCTCAGTGTTTTACCTTTTTTTATTTTTCCAGTTTAAATACGAAAATACAGGGCAACTTTTAATAACATTCACTTACCTTAGTACAGTTTATAGGAATGACTGCTGATTCCATTCCTGTACACAGTACAGGGGTCGGCGGCAAGACGGACAGAGACCTTACTGGTCAACCAGACAGCTGGCAGAATCCTGACTCTGTCATGTAGGAGTTTTGTGGTCTTTGGCAAGTTCCTTAACTTCTTCATCCACAGAGTGGAAATATCTTGGAGAGCTATTGTATCACTTATACATAAAATATCCTAGCATATTATAGGTATTGAAATTATGATAGTTATTGTTATTATTATTGCTAAATCACGTATAAGCCATCAGCTGACACCACTGTCTAAATGCTGGGAAAGAGGGAACCTATTTAAGAGGCGGTCATCTTTAAAAGGAGCAGTTAATTAATTTGTAATCTGTGTCTTCCAGTCAAAAATGCCTCTAGAAATTACAAGCCTGGTAAATATAATGAATTTCAGTTGTGCCTTTAAAAAACAACATACCACTTGAATCTGTAACCACTTGAAGGTTGCATTCAGTCCTATTTGCAGCACAGATGTCAGATGTTCATAGTTATGGGACCTTTAATGAGATGTGTCATTGCTTCTGTACCACCTAAAGCTTCCCAGTGATCATGTTAAGTAGCATAGACTGGAAGTCTCAGGCACTGAAAGCGCCACTTCCGAGTAAGGCTGCCAAACATAGGTGAGAAAACCACTGCCAGCCAACATTACCATCTGGTACTGGATCTTCCTCAACTAACGTACCTCACTAAAAAAATAAAGCTAAACTCCCTGAAATCAAGAGACGTAATCTGCCAACATCCTTGTGTCATTATCCAGATCAGAACCTGGCTCATTCCACATATTCTGAAAGCTAAGATGGAAAATTAAGAATTGCCATACTGGAGATCACCTAGGCAAATACACCTGTGCAGACTCTTTTCTGGAAGCAAAAAGAAGGGGGATAATGAAGTCTGTTCCTGGCCACAATGTTAAATTCTACCACAATTAACCTCAAATCTTGTTTCTGCATTTCTCTACTTACTTTACCTGATAATTTGCATCCTATCTGCATAACACAGTCTGTTGCTAAGGGGTTACTAGGGTGCATTAAACATGATTAAAAGCCCAAATAGAATATTGGTAAAGTTCTTGAAAAAGTCTAGAGACTGACTTACTTCACCCCAGAAATGTTGAATATCTGGTACTCAAATTGACTCTACATGATATGTCTCAAACTGAAACATTCTGATTTTAATACTCAAGTTAAATATCTTTTATATTTAAGGGAGGCACTAGAGGTAAAAATGTATTATCCCACAGTATTTTTCCGGAATCTATTTTAATATTCACAAGAACATTGAGAACAATGATTGTCAATCCTAGGTGCACATTAAAGTCACCTGAGCATTCTCTTTTAAAAAGTGCAAATGCCTGGGTCCTGCCTCCAAAGATTATCATTACATTGGTTAGAGGTAAGACCCACAGACCAGGATTTTTTTTTAAGCTGCACAAGTAGTGAGGGTTGACAACCAGTGTTCTAATGCAGTGTTGCTGATTTTAATTATCACTTGAGAGCCTTGTTGAAAATGTTTCCCGGGTCCCACCTCAAACCTCCTGGATCACAATTTCCTGGGAGGACAGGTGGGAAATGCATATTTTAAACAAGTACTGTCTTAGTCTATTCAGGCTGCAATAACAAATCAGCAGAAATGGGCTGGTTTATAAACAATAGAAATTTATTTTTCACAGCTCTAGAGGGCAGAATTCTGAGATCAGGGTTCTGGTGAGGGTTCTCTTCCTTGGATGGAAGACTGCTGGCTTCTCACTATGTCTTTACATAGTGGAAGGGGCAAAGGAGCTCTTGGAGATCTCCTTTATAAGGGAACTAATCCCATTAAGAAGGACTACAACCTTAAGATCAAAATCCCCATCTCCCAAATGCACCACTTCCTAATACCAGTGTTACAGGATGTATAACACCTAAAACCAAGTTAAGATTTCAACATATGAAATTTGAGGGGACACACATATTCCTACCATATCAAGTACTTCAGGTGACTCAGAAGATCAAACAAAATTTGAAAACAGAGCCACAAGGAAAGTCTAGTGATGACTTTGAAAAGAAATGAAACTAACCATTGATTGAACCCACTACCATGTTTCAGACTGCTTTGGAACTTTTTGACAATTTTATAGCAATTATAATCACATTTAGAAATCTACCTGATTGAGAAATTCAACATAATTCTGAAAAGAGAGAGAAAATATATAATTCTACATATATTCTTCAATCATAAAATCATAGTTTATAAGGTACATTTCAGCCAACAAAACCAAAGCAGTTCATGAAATAATCTTACTAATACTCAAAATGTCCTGAGTTGCATGCTGAGGAGTAGTAGCTTGTAAATGGCTTTGAAAAAAATCACCAGACCTTCCCAGATTCGATTTGCACTGGCTCTAGCCAATTTAACAAATGCTACCCTCTCACCCTAATAACAAAAGCACCTCCTTCTTTACCTTTGCCAAAAGTGTAACCTTTCAGGAAGTGCACGCAGAACTTCTTTCCAAACATGTATAACTGTGGAAACCAAAGAACATTGAAGGAAAAAAAAAAAGAGAGTCCTTACATTTCTTATTTTTTATGTTGCCTCCTGCATTTTCTTAAGCCCTGCACATCCTCTTTTAAGCTTGAAAGGTACATGAATCAGGACAACTGTTAAAATTAGGGTGTTTGCCAGGCACGGCAGCTCACACCTGAATCCCTAGGCTCTGGGAGGCCTAGGCAGGAAGATCACTCAAGTCCAGGGGTTCGAGACAAGCCCGAGTAACCTCATCTCTACCAAAAAAAATTTTTTAATTAGCCAGGCGTAGTGGGGTGAGCCTGTAGTCCCCTATACTTGAGAGGCTGAGACGGAAGAATTGCTTGAGCTCAGGAGGCTGAGATTGCAGTGAGCTATGAACACCCTGCACCACCAGTCCAGCCTGGGGGACAGAGTGAGATCCTATCTAAAAAAAAAAAAAGGTTGGGGGTGGTTGTTGGCAAAATAATGAGGGACTGGGAAAGGGAATGAAACAGATCAAAGAGTAAGAGACATAGGGAAAGCTTGGAAAGAGCGTAAAGCAGTCCCCACATTTTTTAAATTAAAAATTTCTTCAATTCTAATGTCTAGTTACCAAAATCAATATTTTAGGAAATCGTCTTTTCTTTAACAGCTCTGTTGGAAAAAAAAAATTACAGATAAAAAGGAACTTAAAGTTTCTATTTGCCCCTTCTTTCTCCAAATACTTGGCTGCCAGAATATTCTCTGAAGTACTTCAGCGGCCAATGGTTATGCTAAAAGAAGCAACGATTGACAACAGCCATCCACCATGAAATCAGTGCCCGAGTATTTTATTTCACTGACTCCTCTAAATAGTTCAATTTTATCCCATTGAAGAGTCACAGACCCCCTGAAAAATCATCTCAATATTGATCAAAGTAGAATAAAATGCTTTCTCTGGAATCTTTAAATGATCCACTAATGCCGTGAAGACCTGAAACTTGCAGCAAATTTGACTCCCTTCTTTGATACTGTCTCAGGTTAGGAAAGACCATTTTAAACAGTTTCTCTCCAAATCACTAAAAATAAACATGAAGCATGTGAAAACTGGCCAGTCTAAGAAATGACAAAATATTTGAGTAATTTAAAGTTATTACTAAATTAATTAAGTGAATATTTAAGATAAGCTCAGAAGGATCGCTGAGTTTTGCAGCAACAATTTTTTTCTCATTTGTATTCAATACCATATAATCATGAAGACAAAAAAATTACCACTTATATATACTCCCAATTATTTGCAGTTCCCACTCTGTATTTAAAAGTAGACTAAAGAAGCCTATTTTTACTGCTGCTTTCAATTTTCCTTAATCATTGGTATTTGTTTTGCTTTAGTGCTTTGCTCTCTGACTTTTTGTGTGAGAGGTGCTTTATAAATTCAATTTGCTAGTGAGCTATGAGATAAAAGAAAGCAGTCTTAATGGTAAGTTTGAAGACTGTGGGTTTTTATTTCTTTTATTTTTTTATGGATGATACACATACAGTTTCACCCTTAATTATCTGTGGCTTGTCCTGTCCATGGATCAACAAAGACATATATAAAACATGCCTGTAATAGGTAATTCTTTCAGAAAATTACACAATCTAATATGTTGGGAGGCATTTGTTAAAATACATTTAGTACTTCATGTAAAATCTCTTCCTAGACATTCAACACTATAATTTTTTGGTTTCTAACTACTTTTCACAAGATTTAAGCCTTCAATAATCGTAATTTTCCTTGACCCTCTTTAGAGCAATGCAGTTTACATCACCATGTGGTAGACTGAAGAATCACACAGTGTTCTCTTGGAGTTTCTCAACAATGCTTGACATTTTGCAAAGGGTTTCCTAAAGACTGAAGGAACTGTAACAGTGCTTTTGGCCCCAGATGCTCTGTGTTGCTGCAGCCGCAGTCAAGTGTGTGGCTTACAGCAGCATGAAAGGATAACCTGCGGCTGAGCCTCGGAACTCCATCCAGTTGTCCTAGAAAATTATAACTTTTTGTACCTCACCTACATTGTGATAAATTAACTTCTGTTAGTGGATTACAGTAAATCAGTTTGCTCAATGTGATCATGTTTGATGTTCTATTACTCTTCTAGGTCAATTACTGATAGGTTTTAGGTTTTCATTGTTGTGTTTGATTAATTGATTTTTATGAGATGCCATATTATTAATCTATTTATTATTGAATCTTCATTTATTTTGAATCTAGTACTCTGCTAGGTCTCATGGAGATAAAGAAATAAAGAATAAAATGTTACCATCAGGGAGCTTCACAGTCTATAAACGAAAAGCAAAATTGACAAAAATGAAATGATTGAAGAATGAGTGTTAGCTTTAGAAGTTCAGAGAAGAGGCTGCGTGTGGTGGCTCTTATTTCTAGTCCCAGCTACTATGGGAGGCTAAGGTGGGTGGATTACTTGAGCTCAGGAGTTCAAGACCAGTCCGGGCAGAATGGCAAAACACCATCTCTACAAAAATACAAAAAAAAAAAGTTGGCCAGGCATGGTGGTGCACACCTGTGGTCCCAGCTACCTGGGAGGCTGAGATGAGAGGATCACTCGAGCCCAAGAGGTCAAGGCTGCAGTGAGTTGAGATCGTGACATTGCACTCCAGCCTGGGCAACAGAGTGAGATCATATCTCAAAAAAAAAAAAAGTTTACAGAAGAGAACAAGTAGAATATTCAAGAAAGTATTAATGAAGGAAAAAAGACTGAATATGGGCCTTTGAAAGTGAGACAGGGCAAACAAGAAATAGGATGAGTTAAGAAGACAAACATGAATAGGTGTGTTTCAGGGAGCGTGAGGAGACTAGCTTGATTTCACACATCTTTCCAAACACATATCACATATCTATCCACTTCTTTCTCTCTCCTTTGCTACCACTGTGGCCCAGTTTGCTCTTAGCCCTCATCCAGACTGTTACAATAGCTGTGATTTTCTCCATACCTTGCCCCATCTGCAATTCATGGAGCTGACACAATAATCTTTCCCTGAAAACAAGATCATATGAGCCCTCTGCTCACTTCCCTTAAGATGGGTTCCCAATGCACTGAAACTAAAATCCAAACTTCTTGCCATGAACTGCAAGGCCCTAAATGGATCACACTTCCTGCTTCATCTTTTCTTTGACTATTCTATCCCTTGCTCACTGTAGTAGTCTGATTTCATGCTGCTGATAAAGACATACCCAAGACTGGAAAATTTACAAAAGAAAGAATTTTAATTGGACTTACAGTTCCATGTGGCTGGAGAAGCTTCACAATCATGATGGAAGGTGAGGAGGAGCAAGTCAAGTCTTATATTGATGGCAAAAGGCAAAAAGATAGCTAGTGCAGAGAAACTCCCATATTTAAAACTATCACATCTTGTAGATCCATATACTTTCACAAGAAGAGCATGGAAAAAACCTGCCCACATGATTCTAACATCTCCCACCTGGTCCCTCCCACGACGTGTGGAGAATATGGGAGAATCAAGATGAAATTTGGGTGGGTACACAGAGGCAAACCATATCAGTCTGCCCCTGGCCCTCCCAACTCTCATATCTTCACACTTCAAAGTCAATCATGCCTTCCCTACAGTCTCCCAGCGTATCAACTCATTTTAGCATTAACTCAAAAGTCCACAGTCCAAAGTCTCATCTGAGACAAGGCAAGTCCCTTCCACCTACGAGCCTCTAAAACCAAAAGCAAGCTAGTTACTTCCTAGATACAATGAGGGTACAGGTATTGGGTAAACACAGCCATTCCAAATGGGAGAAATTCACCAAAACAAAGGGGCTACAGACCCAATGCAAGTCCAAAATCCAGCAGGGCAGTCAAATCTTAAACCTTCAAAATGATCTCCTTTGACTCTCCGTCTCACATTATGGGAGCTAATGCAAAAGGTGGGTTCCCATGGTCTTCAGCAGCTCCGCCCCTGTGGCTTTTCAGGGTGCAGCCTCCCAGCTTCACAGGCTGGCATTGACTGTCTGCAGCTTTTCCAGGTGCACAGTGCAAGCTGTTGGTGGATCTGCCATTCTGGGGTCTAGAGGATGGTGGTCCTCTTCTCACAGCTCCACTAGGCAGTACCCAGTAAAGACTCTGTGTAGGGGATCTGACCCCATATTTCCCTTCCACACTGCCCCAGCAGAGGTTCCCCATAAGGGCCCCACCCCTGCAATAAACTTCTGCCTAGACATCCAGGTGTTTCCATACATCTTCTGAAATCTAGGTGGAGGTTCCCAAACCCCAGTTCTTGACCTCTGTGTACCCACAGGCTCAACAGCACATGGAAGATGCCAAGGCTTGGGGTTTCCACCCTCTGAAGCAGCAGCCTGAGCTGTACCTCAGCCCCTTTTAGTCATGGCTGGAGCAGCTGGGACACAGGACACCAAGTCCCTAGACTACACACAGCATGGGGACCCTGGGCCTAGTCAACAAAACCATTTATTTCTCCTAGGCCTCGGGGGCTGTGATGGGAGGGGCTGCTGTGAACACCTCTGACATGCCCTAGAGACATTTTTCCCATTGTCTTGGGGATTAACATTCAGCTCCTTGTTATTTATGCAAATTTCTGTAGCTGGCTTGAATTTCTCCTCAGAAAACAGGATTTTCTTTTCTATTGCACCATCAGGCTGTAAATTTTCTGAACTTTTGTGCTCTGCTTCCCTTATAAAACTGAATGCCTTTAAGAGCACCTAAGTCACCTCTTGAATGCCTTTGCTGCTTAGAAATTTCTTCTGCTAGATACCCTAAATCATCTCTCTCAAGTCCAAAGTTCCACAAATCTCTAGGGCAGAGGCAAAATGCTGCCAGTCTCTTTGCTAAAACATAACAAGAGTCACCTTTGCACCAGTTCCCAAGTTCCTCATCTCCATCTGAGAACACCTCCGCCTGGATTTCATTGTCCATATCATTATCAGCATTTTGGTCAAAGCCATTCAACAAGTCTTCAAAGCCATTCAAACTTTCCCACATTTTTCCTATCTTCTGAGCCCTGCAAGCTATTCCAACCTCTGCCCGTTATCCAGTTCCAAAGTCGCTTCCACATTTGCAGGTATCTTTTCAGCAGCACCCCTCTCTACGGGTACCAATATTAGTCCACTTTCATGCTGCTGATAAAGACATACCAGAGACTGGATCATTTACAAAAGAAAGAGGTTTAACTGGACTTACAGTTCCACATGGCTGGAGAAGCCTCACAATCATGATGGAAGGCAAGGAGGAGCAAGTCACGTCTCACATAGATGGAAACAGGCAAAGACAGAGCTGTGCAGAGCAACTCACATTTTTTAAACCATCAGATCTCATTAGACTCATTTGCTATCATGAGAAGAGCACAGGAAAGACCCACCCCTGTGATTAAACTATCTCTGATTGGGTCCCTTTCACAACGTGGGAATTATGGGAGCTACAAGTTGAGATTTGGATGGGGACACAGAGTCAAACCATATCACTCACTGTGCTCCAATTTCACTACTCTTTTTGTTCCTGAAATTAGGATTGGAGAAAAATGAACATTTGATGATGATGATATTTGCTTAGCACCATGTAGTTACAGTCCACGTTCTTCATTCAATGTTCTTCATTAAAATTTTTATCAAAAAGCCTTACTTAGGGTGTGTGATTCCCATTTTAAAAATTACTCTGAATTCCAGAGAGTAGACGATCGCAGATCATGTGATTTTCAGATTTTGTGACTCTAACTCATGTCGTCAGACTACCAGTATGAAGAGGCAGGACAACAATTACAGCTAATGATTGATATATAAAACATGATGACAGGAACGAAAGGTAATTTCAAATGTTAAAGGCTGGATTAACAAAAAAATGACTGTGTCATGAAATTGATAACTGCAAAGACCCAGAAAGAGGTACTAACAGAAGATTTAGTCCAATTAGCCCTGTACCAGGATGATGGCTTCTGCTCATGGCTCTATGAGTAATACAGCTGTGTGAATTTGGATGAGTAATTTCAGTTCTCCAAGTTCAGATTTATTCTCTGAAGGAGAGAGAGAAAAGTGTTGTGACCTCAGTTTAGGCAATGATTTCTGAGAAATCATCCTAAAAGAATGATCCATGAAAAGAAAATTGTAATAGGACTTCATCACAATTAATCTTTTCAAAAGACACTTTTAATAGAATGAAAAGACAAGCCACAGACTGGGAGAAAATACTCACAAATCACATAATTGAGAAAGGACTCATAGCTAGAATATATAAGGACAGAAACTTCACTAAAGAAGATTGCAGATGGTCAATAAGCACATGAAACGATGTCCAACATCATTAGTCATTAGGGAAATGCAAAATAAAACCACAATGAGACATTGATACACATGTACTATACCATGATTTGGCGAGGATATGAAGAGATTAGAACTCTCATACACATGTGGCGATAATATAAAATGTTACAACTACTTAAAAACTCTTTGAAATTTTTTAAAAATGTTAAATATACACTATCATATCACCCAGTCATTCCACTCCTAGGTTTTACCCAAGAGAAATCAATGTGTATGTCTGTTCAAAGGCTTGTACATGAATGTTCTTAACAGCATTATTTGTAATAGCTATAAGCTGAAAAATGTCTATTAACAGATAAATGCATAAACAGTGGTACATTTACATAATGGAATAGTACTTGGCAATAAAGAGGAATGTGTACAGATAAATACATTAAGAAGGATGAATCTCAAAATAATTATGCTAAGTGAAAGAAGTCAGAAGCCAGATGAAAAGATACAGATAATTTAATTTTTTTTAAATATAAATGAATTGCAAACTAGTTTATAGTGACAGAAAAAAGTTCATTGGTTGCCTAAAGATGAGGAAGAGCAAATGAGAAGGGGCAGGGGGAAGGATGACAAAGGGACGTGATGGAAGTTGAGAAGCGATGGATATGTTTATTATCTTGAATGTGGTAATGATTTCATGTGTGCATACATATTCAAAACTTACCAAACTGCACACTTCAAATATATGCAGTTTATTGCATCTGAATTATATCTCAATAAAGCTCTTTAAAAAAGCAAGAGAAAGGAAAGTAACAGTAACCAAGACAGTATGGTATTGACATAAGGATAGATTAGTGGAACAAAACTGAGCATCAGAAAATAGACCTACATTTGTATGGTCAATTGATTTTCAACAAAGTTGTCAAAAAATTATTGAGGAAAAGATCATCTCAATAAATTGTACTGTAATAACTGAATATCCATATAGGAAATAATTACCTCAAGACACTCTACTGAAAAATTGATTCAAATTGAATTATTGACTTTATATAAGATGAAAACCCATAAAAGTGATTTTTTTTCAAAAATCACAGAGGAAAATACTTGTGATTTAGGCTTAGAAAGTATTCTTTACATGGGATACAAAAATCACTAACCAATAAAGATAAAAATTGATAGAATGAAATTTAATAAAATTTTAAACTTTTGCTTCATTGAGAAAATGAAAAGGAAAGCCCCATATTTAAAGAAAATATCTGTAGAACACGTATGACAGATGACATGCATCCAGAATATATGAAAAGCTTTGACAAATCAATAATAGGAAAAGAAACTACCCAATTTTAAAATATATAGAGTATATAGAGAGGATTTCCAGTATTAGCCAATATGAGAAGAGCCCTATTTCTCCCAGGTACCCCCTCTTCCATCAAAAAAACCCGAACCTAATACAACAAACGAACATGGGGAGATTCCAAAAGGTGGAAAGACAGTCTCTCCCTAGGGTTCTTGGAACTGAGGAAGGACGATAATGAGTGTCCTGGGTTTTTTTGTTGTGGTGATGGTGGTTGTTATCAGTGGGGCCATGGAGAAGCCTAGAACTTGGAACCAGGCACAGATGGGTGAGAGCCGAGGTATGGCAAGGAATGGGTGGCTCCAAAAAAGTCCCACTCCCCTTACCCAAAGTACTAGGAAAAAGGCAGCCGAATAGAGGAGAAAATATTTTTTCCAATATCTGTCCTTCTCTAGCCAAACACTATTAAAACCACTGCCTCCCCTGCATATTGCTGGCCCCCTAGTTTCAGCAGACAGGAGCAACAATCTAATATTTTGCATAAACACTCAGAGAATCAGACAGGAACACTCTGATTCCCAAGTGGAGTGGTGTTGCTGAGTCCAAGGCAGGAGCTTGTCTTTCGTCTCCTGCCCAGCAGAAACTGGCAGTGTTCTGATTTCCCTCCTTTGTGGTGTCAGCTGGGTACAGCAGGGAGCTGAACCTCGACTCCCAACCAGCAAGTATGCAGCAGGGCTAGTCTCCAATTAATTAACAATAATATTCCACATCCTCAATTACCCTTTCTCCCCTGGTTACTTCCTTGTACTCTCCTGTGTTATGGAGGAAATAACCTTAGTGAAAATTCAGCTCTCCACATACTCCAGTATTGTACTCACACAGCAACAAATCTGGAGAAAAATGCAAAATTACATTATGTTCACATTAAGTTCATGACCACCAAATTGGTCCCTTACCATTGCCTAGCAAGTATATGATGTCCAGTCAATTTCTCTCCTTCTTTAGATTACTATTTCTAAATATTTTCTTTCTTCTCAAATGCTCAGTATTCCCTTTCCATAGCCAATTTTGACTGTTGGCTTTACTTCTCCTTTTACTTAGAAGAAAAAGAGGGAAATAAGGGAAGGAATGAGGGAGGAAAGGAGGGAGGGAAGGAGAGAGGCAAGGAAGGAAGGACAGAAGGAAGGAAGGAAACAAGGAAGGAAGGAAGGAAAGGAGGGAGGAAAAGAAGGGAAGGGAAGGGAAGGGCAATTACAAGATGTGCAGCCTGGACAACACAGTGAGACTTCATCTCTACTAAACATAAAAAATAGAAATAAAAATTACCAGGTATGGTAGTACATGCTTTTGGTCCCAGCTATTTGAGAGAAGCTAAGATAGTAGGATTGCTTCAGCCTGGGAGGTCAAAGCTGCACTGAGCATTCCAGTTGACTGCACCACTGCATTCCAGCCAGGGTGACAGAGTAAGACTTTGTCATTAAAAAAAAAAGAAAAAGAAAAGAAAAAAGAAAAAGATGTGGACATGCCCCAGGATGACCCCAGTGGATCACATTCCTGCTTAGACCCATCCCCCTGAGTGTGAGCACAACCAATAACCTGATTCTAACCAACAGCATATGGGAAAGATGATGGGGTGTCACTGCCCTAATTATGTTATACGGCAAAGGTGAAGGGATTTTGCAGAGATAATTGAGGTTTCTCATCCGTTCATGTGAGTTGATCAGAGCCCAGATTATACTGGGTGGGTCTCATCTAATCACATAAGCCCTTTACATTTTGGTGATAGTGTAAGTGTACTAAAACTTATCTGTTGATGTTTGCACAACTGAAACGCATAAAAAACTAGTATGTATACAAATTATACACTTAAATGAGTAAATTTTATTGTATTCAATTTTACCTCAATATTCTAAATAAAAGTTAAAATCTCTTCTTTGCAATGGGATTCTAATGGCAAGATTCAGACCCAGTGAAAGGTTGAGAGGTAGAGATGATTTTCTCAGAACTTGCCAACCAGACTACTGGAGTAGGTACCTCTCTGTGATACTAATAATTGGAAGAAAAATTGAAAGCTTTATTCAAATGTCACTCATTTCTTCAGTTACATGCCTATCCTAGGTATAATCCAGATATTCCTGAGTATTCCATGTTTTCCTATATTTTGAAAACGAGAATATACAGGAAGAATTAACTTTTTAACCTTTCCAGTTTCATTAGGGGTATTTGAATGAATGATTGAATGTTGTCGATAGCTTCTTTAGCACCACAGTGCTGCAGAGACTGCATGGCCTGCAAAGCCTAAAATATTTACTGTCTATCCAGCCCTTTATAGAAAAACTTTGTCAATCTTTATTTAGATGGAAGAGATTCTTTCTAAATCTATTCTAAACAAGGATAAAACAAAGATAGCAAAACTGGTAAGTCAGGGTGGATGTGTATACACTTGTTAAAAAATCTGATAATATTTGCAAAACTGGGTTCAGTTAATGTGCCATAATTTCATAGTCTATATTTGAATAGAAGCATTAAAATTAGCAATTGTTATCTTAAACAACTCAATGGTATTTTTATTTGTGTCTGTCTGTATACCCCAGGTTTTATTGGCTCATGAACCTAAATGCAACTATTGTGTTTCTGGGAATATCTTACATCCAGCAATCACTGGCCTGGGCCCTTGTTTTACTTATTCCTTTTATGTCTACACTTATGGCTCTGACAGTTCTTCATATGATGTACTATAACCTGATTTATCAGTCAGAAAATTGTAAGTAAATTATACTTTACATTCATTTCTGGATTTATATTGTTTTCTTGACAGATCTCCTTTCTCTTTGATCCTTTGTAACTTCTCTTTCAACTCAGAATTTGAAGACTGGGTCAGTTATTACCCTTGATAGCAATGATCTGCAAGAATATTTTTAAGTAAAAATTAAGATTACTTCTTTGCAATGGTTTTCTAATGATAGGGAGACCCTGCTGTAAAATAACAAAATAATAAAAATAATAATAATAATATCACTTCACAGCCATTACTCAAGATGAGCAATATTAAAAGACCAGAAAAATACTGTCTTGACAAGGATGTGGAAAAATTGTGGGTAACCTGTGTGCATGGTTGGTGGAAATGTAAAATGGTACAGCCATTATGGAAAGTAGTAAAAAGAGTTCTCAAAAAATTTAAAGTATTTTTTATCATATAAATACTTTGATAAGGTAGGTAAGGATTTGTTAATTTTGTTAATCTTTCCAAAAACCAACATGCTTTCATTGAGGTTTTTTTCTATTGCTTTTTATTCTCCATTTTAACTCTGCTCTAATCTTCATTATTTCTTTCCTTCTGACTTTGTGTTGTTTGTTCTTCTTTCTCCAGTTTCTTGAGGTGCAAGGTTAAGTTATTGATTTGAGATCATTCTTTTTTTTATGTAAACATTTGCCATTATAAACATTCTTAGAGAAATTGAAACAAATAAAAACAAAACGCACTATGCCAAAACTTATGAGCATCTCAAATTCTGATTTGTATTCTTTTTGGTCCTTTGAGCATCTCATAAGTTTTGATACAATGCGTTTTTGTTTTAATTTGTGTCCAGATACTTTCTAAATTCCCTTGTGATTGCTTCTTTGTCCAATTTGTTAAGAGTAGGTTGTTTCATTGTTCTTCTTTTGTCAATTTCCAGAGCATTTTTATATTTTGGGAGAATTAAACTTTGTCTATGATAAAAGTTGCCAATGTTATTCCCTATTTATCACATATCTTTTTAACTTCTTTCTTGTGTTATTTTCCGTTCACAAGTTTTTCCATGTGTTTGTTTTGTATTTCATTGGGGTTTATGTTTGTAATAAAATTCATCAATATTCACCCTATTGCTTCTAAATTTTGAGTCACGGTAAAAGGTTTTACTCATTTTCGGGTTATAAAAGAATGAATTCATCCACATTTTCTTTTGATATTCACTTTATTGCCTCTTGCCTCTTTTCTCTACTTCTCTGACCCCTTTATAAACTATATTAGAATAGCTTTTAAGAATAAACCCAATTGTATCTTTTTTCCATATTATTATCAACGTATCCTAACCTTACTTATTAAAAAGTCCATGTTTTTCACACTGGTTTTAGATGCCACCTTTATTCCATACTTTCGCCTGCACTTCTGGAGTTCCTATTCTGTTCCATTGTTAAGTGTATCTGTTCATCTTGTTTGGCTCAGACCTTAATTTGTAACATATTTTTCTTTTCCTGCTATTTCTCTATACAACTACTACCAATAGCAATGCAATGAGTTACATTTTTAAAACTTAATCACATTCACCAACATTATTTTTATCACATACCTAGAAGGTAGGTGGGAAGGGCACCTTTTGCAGACTAGACTCTGTAGGCTTTGCCTCTGTTCCTGTAGCACTTTGAACACATCTTTATCATTTTATTTACCACATATGTTGAAATTATCTATTTATAAACACAATTAGAAATTCCTGTGTCTTACAAATACTTGATTATGTTAAGTGTTCAATTAGTGTTTGTTATTGTTACACTGAGCACAGAAGCTGAGACATAATATAATTAAATGACTTGCTCAAGATGTCACGGAAAAGAGCTGAAGTGGAACCAGAACCCAGGCCTTATTCTTAGCATGGAGCTCTTTTTACTACATCACACACAGAGGCAGTGGAGCACTGAAAATATACACAGAAGCCTCTGCTCTGTTTCTGAGAGCTCTGTGGCCTGTGGACCACACTTAGCAGTACATGTCCTCCTAATAGTCTATGGAATGGGGTCAACATCCAAAAAGTCCCAAATAGCAAAACAAGAAGAAAATGTAAAGTATATGACTTTTCTTGAAAACCACTTTGGCACTTTCTCTAGTGTCTAATATCAAATAATTTTGGATTTTGTGAATATACACACACAAATGCACACATATGTATACATACATTCATATATACTATTTTTGGATTCAAATTTTCTGAATAATTGTTAAGCATCCATTCATTTACTTCTTAATCTACTGTTTGAATATATATTCATCTGAATAGAGACATACAATTCTCCTTCAACTAATACAGATCTATGTAATCTGTTTACTGTCAGCCTATTGCAGTCCATATGTTACATATTTTAACGTGATAAGGTAACCTGTTTTTAGTTGTTAACCAGATAAAACTTTATTAGCTACAAGAACAATTAGCATAGAAAATGTTCTCCAGTGGTGGACTTTACACAAGGCTCTATAAAATGAATATTTGAGGGCTGTGTATTGTTTTGCTTGTATTGCTTACTATTTCTAAGTTATAAGATCACCCAACTATGAAGAAGTAAAACTCTGTCTTTCCTCTAGTGAAGTATATAATCCCTATTTTGGCTTCTTTCTATCTGATGACTAAATTGGAAATTTCTCAAAGCTGTAATTCAAAGCCATAGGTGACCTTAAAGAAATGATTTTTTTATATGCTACCTTTTATTTTAAGGTAACTTTTCAAATGTGGACCATGCATTCCATTATGTTTAGCTGTCAAGCACGGCTTTCATTTGCATTTCTTCCCACTGCTATAATTTCGAGAACTGGCAGGTGACCAAAGAAGAAAAAATGTGCATCTACCATCTAGAGTGCAATGTAGCCTTTTTTTTATTATAATTAAGTAGCATAGATATTCATGATTAGATCAAGGTCAGAAGAGTAGAACATTAGAGCCAAGGACTTAAAGGTACAAAGAATAGGAAAATTGCTATCTAAAAGTTTTTTAAAATAGTGATAACTACAATTGTTAAGTTTTGCAATAAAACACTTAAAATAGCTCATCTGTTTTATTTTAATATCTTTATGCCTGGTGTGTTTGCCGTGCACATTTAAACCAGAGCCTGAAGTCTCAGTTGAATTTTTCATTTCAGTATTTTCTTCAATTTCTCACTTCTGCTCCTGGTACAGAAAATCAATTTGAAAACTATAATGATAATGGACTTTTTTTAAGGCTGAGCCTACATGACATCCAAAATTATTTGCATAGAAGTCACGAGTTTTCTATTAAGTCTAATGGATTGATCCAAGGAGGTAGTATGATGTTTAGATGCGAATGTTTTCAACAGGGTATCCCTCCTGACATTCAGTGGTAACTACAGTTTCATGAGACAATTGCCACTCCCTTTGGGTAGATAGATTATTGTATACTTACTTTTCTTGAACTCTCTTGCTGACTTACTAACTCTCTCTCAGTCCAGTTGATCAGCTTAGGTTTATTACTTTACCACTTTCCTTCCCTCTTACAACTCATCTACACATCATCTACCTTTCCCCAGTCTCCTTAACCAACTTTTCTCCTGTGATCATTTCCTAACTGATGTGCAGCCCTAGGATTCATTCCAATGACCCTGAATCTTCTCTTCCTGCCCTCTTAAGTAATCTCTAGACCCATGGCTTTCAATGCCATCTAATACACCAAATACTCAATATCATATTGACCCCTCTCCTTACCTTGTAAAGCATATATTCTGTGTCCTCTTTGACATGTTGACTTGGTTATCTAATAATTCCTCAAACTTAAATTGACCAAAACTCAACTCCTGATTCAGCCAACTACAAACTGGCTTCCTTTTTTTCTCCCCCTCAATAAAGTCACCAACACCCAGTTGTGTAAGGGGGAAAAAAGTAGACGTCTTCAAATCTTCCCACTTTTTCACCCCTTTCCCGTATCAGAAAAATTTTACTGATTGTTTGAAAACCATCCCATTCTCTTTATTTCTCTTCATGGCTACTACTCTACTAGTCCAGGCCACCACTATCTCTTGCCTGTTCCCCAGGTCCCTAAAATTAATTATCTGCACAGCTACCAGGGTTCCAGAGTAACTTTTTAAAAATATACATCATAAGATCTCTCTAGTCTACTTAAAACTTCTTAATGGTTTTCTGTAATATTGTAGATAAACTTCAAGTTCCTTACTTTGACCTATATGATCTGACCCCTAACAACCTCGTAGACCTCATCTCCTCCCAATCTTCCCTCTAACTAAGTTACTGCATTATTGGCCTTTATGATTTCTGAACGTTTCCTGGTTAATTTCTACTTCATGATAAGCCTAGCATATGTTTCCTAGGTCTCTTTGCCTATTTTTAGTCATTTAATCCTCAATTCAAATGTCAACAGCCTAGGAGGTCGTCTCTATATCCTACCCCACAATGGGTCTCTATCATATCAGCCCACTGTGTTTTCATCATAGACCTTGCCTAATATTTTCCTGCTTTTAGTGTCTCCCCAAACACAAATAAGAATCAGGGGTTTGAAGGTACTGTTCACTGCTATATTTCTAGGGCCCAAAACAATTTCCTGGCTCCTAATACATTCTCAGTAAATACGTTGATGAATCAATGATTGTAGTGACATTTCTTTGGCATCAATTATATGTGCTTGCTGTGTTCTCTAGAGTGTTAGACCTCATTCATATGTTATCATTTCTTGTTTCTTGATCATTTTGTTTTTGTTGCTTCATATCATTGTATCTGATACAATTTTATTCGTTTAAACAAGTTCATCTTTCAAATTACATATTCAACTGAAGCCAGTGCTACACAAAGCCTGGTTCATGGAGCAGTGCCGGTCTCTGAACTGTTTGTTGCCAGTATACAACAAAATAAATGCAGACACTAAGAGAAAACGTATAGAAACATTATAGACACTATAGAAAACATATAGAAAGTTACATCTTATGTCTGTTGAATCAAATAATAAAAATATCAGGGTTTATATTTTATATGTCTTTATTTTATGTTTAGACATTTCATTTTTATTGGATTTCACAAATGAATTGACCATGATAGTTGAGAAATTTTTTAAAAAACTGATTTTTAACACAGTTTGAGAAGCACTAATCTGAATTACCTCTCTTTAGAAATAAAATGATGGCAATATTTAATCGTTTAATAAGATTGCATGTATTAATTTGTCATGTATTAGAAGCAGATTAAAATTTATCTTGCCACGAATAGTGATTGTTTATACAAAAAAGGGATAGTGAGTTCAAAATACATTGTATTTCATACAAACTCCTGAATTTTAAAAGTTGAGGGGAAACTGGAGAAAATATCTTTGGAAATAATCTTTCATCCTGCAAGTACTTATAATTTAGTAATAAAACCTATCTGAAAGCATAAAGTAATTTGGATCAGTGTTCAAATAACCCTACTATCTACACACCAAGGCTTTGCAAGACTTTAGCAGAGAACAGGTTGATGAGTAAGAGAGACAAGATTGTAAGGAAATGTCAGGAAGTTAAAGTTAAGTCACCCAGCCCAGGCCTGTTCCAATTCGGTTCATCAACACATTCTCAGTTCTCATCTTACTTAAACCTTAAGCAAACTAACTGAAATAGCTAGGAAAGTCTCATAATAGAGCAGTTCATTCTCTAATAATAAAGAGCAGTCCCTATTACTTCTTTCTTAAAAGAAACAAATCTTGGCCTCTCACAGGTGCTTCTGTGTTCTTGGCCTTACCAGTCCCTGGGCTTTCATCTACTTCAGCCAACAGTGACTAAGAAGAGATAAAAGTGACTATAGATATGTCTGTCTCCTGTCAGCAAGTATCCCGACATACTCCCAGATGACCTAAACACACTTCACAAAGGCCACCAAAGAGCCACAGCTGTAATCATTCTTGGTCACTACCAATTTGGGCTGGATTTGATTCAGTGACTTAGAGGTGAAAGGCTCCATATTCAATTACCAGGCCCCCAGCTTCCTCAATTAATCAAAGGCTGACATAATGGGTCTATTACAACTCTTGAAGAAAAGACCAGACCAAATCAATATAACCACTTTATAGCCATAAAAATATATTCATACACATTCTTTATTTAAATATAAAAACCAAGACTCCATGGCACATAAATGAATTTCATTAGAATGCATTTTATCTGGAATTTGATTATAGGAAACTTGAACACAATCAAAATGACTTTCAAACTATACTTTGAGTTTCTATAGCAGCCTTCGTTGGAGAAACTCAAATATTTTCACATTTATTATGCCATTTATCTGGCAACAGTAGATTGATGTATACATAATTTTGGGGGGAATTTGTCTGGTCAAAGGAAGTGCTATGAAATATTGTAACCATCATGATGGACAGCTGACCTGCTATCTAAATGGGGGTCTCTTATCTGTCATTGTTTCAGGAACTCCTAATGGAGTCAAAGAAAAGGTAGAAACTGAAAGATCATAAAGGAAGCAACAATGAGGTTGCAAATCACTAGCAGTAAGTGACTGCTGCCATCTGAAGCAATAAACAGCTTCTGATGGTAGAGCAACAGCCATTTAAACCTACCAGAAACTACTGGAAAAGTCAAAAACCAACTAATCCAATCTGAACTCTTAATGACACTATCGGCATGTATAAAGTCATTTAGAGGGTTCAAAGTTTAACCTTATTTCTGAAGTCCAAGGATAAAGTCAAAGCAGAGATTACGTTTTCCTTCATCTCCATGTCAAAATAAGAAACCACCCTCTACCTGCCAAGTAAAATGGGGATTATTTATATAATAATTTATATGAAAAAATAGGACTAGTTCTTTGTGTTAAGGATGTTAAAGGAAGTTCAGTTTATTGTAGTCATTAATGCATTAAAGTTAGAGACTTTTGAGAGATTCTGAAGTCCTTCACTTTGGTGTATTATTTTGTCACCTTTCTTACCTTTTAATATGTTTCACTGATCTTACCTTTTTCACTCTTTACATCAACTGCTAGGTGCTGCTAGGTGCCACCCTGGGCTGTCTCTAGGGTGCCAGAATCCCCGTCAGAAGTGTGGGGTTTGAATCCAACCCCTTGGGTGCTGAAACTTTCTCACTTCCCTTCCCTGCATCCTTGAATTGTTATCTTTCTGATCATCATCTTGAAAAACTGGAGAACAATTCCTATACTAATACATAATATCTCCAATTACTTGCAGGTGGTTCTCTCCTGACAAACTCTGGGGTGTTGGTTAGTGCACTGAAAACATGCCACCTGCAATACTGCCATCTTGACAGAGATGTGATAAGCCAGTTAGACCATGCCAAAGAAAAAAATGGTGGCTGCTACAGTAAACCCCGTGTAGAAGACACAAAATTATTCCTCACCCTTCTCCCTCTCTTCATTTTTCAGCTCCTATACAGAATGTGCATTATGCAGGTAAGGACCCGCGATGAGTACCACCCCAAGAACAGGAAGGCGACTGCATGTCAACTGTACAAGTCAAAGTAAATTTTCTCCCCAACAAGCACTTTCCATGTACGTTGGCAGGCCGTTATCCTGCAGAAGCTTGTCATCATTACAGGCTCTGATTTCCAGAGCTAAGCGGGGTCAGGCAGAGGCATACCTGAGGAGACCCTGGGATGTGTTTCTTTTGTGGGGCTCCAGATGTCTGTCAGTAGGTGCAGACAGGACTGCAGAGTGCATAGTCGTGAGGCGTAGGAGCAGCAGAGGAACATCTCAGATCTGTAGGCAATTACCAAACTTCCCTTTAGCCAAAGGTTTTGCCTTCCTCTCTCATTAAACCTTTGGAAAGTGGTACTAACAAGTAGCTAAATTGACTGATTTGAGTACCGCCTCCACTGTACTCTTAAATGTAAGTACTAATGAGCAAGTGATTCTCTCCCCACCTACTCTATTAGTTCTTTGGGGAATTAGTTCCTGTGCTGTGAGGAAATCAAGGGAAAACACTGAATCTAAAGTATCTTTTTCAGATGTATGTGATTTTAAATTTTTATAAATGTGGTTAAAGGCTAACTTATTTATAGAGAAAAATAAATGATTACAAAAGTCTTTGAATAAACCTGGGACTTTGTTCATTGCTAACCCCCAAATTGGAATTTAAAAGGCTAATGAATGAGTTACATTTAGAAATCACAGAATAATAGAGCTGCAACAAAAGTTAGAGATTAGCTTCATCAACTACTTTATTTGGTAAAGAGGAAACTTAGGCTCAGACAAATTAAGTGAGTTTCTTTTGGTAGAGGTGAAATGCCGTAGGTCACAGTTAATAGTAGTGAGAGGTAAAGCGGAATCTATCCTCTGTCTCTCAGTACAGTGCCTGCCCCTTTAAATCAGGGGTTAGCAATCCACCATCTGCAGGCCAAATCCAGTCCAATACTTATGTTTGTACATCCTGTAAGCTAAGAAGATTTTTGCATTTTTATGTGTTTGAAAAAAAAATCAAAAAAGAGTAGTATTTTCTGGCACATGAAAATTATATAAAATTTAAATTGTAGTGTTCATAAATAAAGTTTTATCAGAGCATAGCCATACTTTTTGGTTTGTCATATCTATGTCTGCTTATGCACAAAGATAGCAGAGTTTAGTAATTGCCACAGAACCCATATGTGGACATATTTACTATCTGGTCCTTTACAGAAAAGTTTGTTGACCTCTAGACTAAATAATGCATGAAAGCTAGTCTGATTTAGGAGATTCAAACTCCCTTTTGACTCTGCATTAGCAGTAGGCACAAGAATAGAACACAGCAGAAATATTGCCCATATATGTAAGCAATAACGTAAAGAAACATCTTAGAATGGAGAAACTGATAAAGAGTACAAAATTACTACATGATCCATAGCTAACCTCCAAACCTTATGTGTAAGGAGCACAGATTACCAGCTCCTTACCTTCATAATGCAATGACTCCTGATATTTCTTTCCATTAAGTTCGAGCCTTCTTTGCACACATTTTTTTAAATTTATCATAAATCACAATACATTTTGATAAACTAATTTTAAGCATCTCACCAAATCTAGATGCCCAATTTATTGCAAAGCACAGAAACTAATACTTACTGATCACCTGTTACATGTCGTGGCTTCTAAAAGATAGCTTCGCAGTATGTAATTTAATCTCCTATTACATACTTTGCTACGTTGCTGTTATTCTTCTAAATCTGAGGCTCAGAAACCAACTTGCAACTTATTTCCAGTCATCTTGCTGGTATGTGGTACAGCAATACCCCAACTCAGGATTGGTGTCAAGGGCCATGCTTTATTACCCTTGATACCACTCTTGCACTGGGTTAAAAATCCCTGATACAAACTACACAGATTCCAAAATTATATACAGTAATGCTATGTTAGAAATTTCAAAGAAAATGCTTAGATCATTCTTCACCAGGGAGGCAGAGGAATTTCCAATAGAATAGGCTGGGGTTAGATTTTTGCCCCCAGATGAAATAGTCACCAGTACAAAGGCAATCAAAGTACCAAGAATAAAACATCATAGAATTTCATACATATTTTAAATTTAGTAGCCATTATTGACCTTCAGTTGCAAGACATACCTCTAAAATATGTTGATATTATGGCTGATGAGGTTGCTATTTGACATTACTGGCCACTCAAAGGTGAAAATGAATCTCTATTGACAGCAATTATTTCTGAATACTCATAGGCTTGGATGAAATAAAAGTATTTAAAATTTTACAGGGGGATGATTTCAGAACTTGAGGCAGAGGCAGAAATGATTTCAAGCTTTCAAGACACTGGAGCCTTTTCTAAGATTAGGCAATATATTAATATTGCTACACTAAAGATTAATAGTACATTTGCCACATTATTAAGTTAACAGATTTCTGTGTCTGTGATTCATGCCGATAATAACTTTATTCCTATTAACAATAATTCTCATTTGAAATCAGTAGCAGAAACTTCCAAGTTGTGCTGGGAGCCTTTCAGTCTTAGAGTTGTTCTGCTGCCAGCACTTTTTGTTAAAACACATCATTCATTTTCCTCTGATGGGGAATCCATGCTTAATAATTTTATTGAAGTAGGGCAGAACTAACTACTGTTCGTTTAACTCTTGCCGTCTGTACCCAGCCAAAACAATCCTTGTTTACTATGCTCCGGGTCAAATTAAAGCTCAGAAGATAATTGATCACAAGAACAGGTTTTCTATAGAAAGAATCTCAGTGAAAACGTGGTCTTGTCCTGTGTGTTTGGGCAGTTAACATGGTAATAGGCTCATTTTATAATTGGTGGACTTGGTAACAGCTGTACTGACACCATAACATTGATTCTCCATATACCCTCTTGAATTGTACAATTGAGTAAAGAGAAGGAGTTAGCAAAGGTTTCAAATGAGAAGTTATCATCAGGATATTTGAATGAGGCTGCTCTCCCAGGGTGGTGGTAAAGCAGGGTTCCTAATGAAGTTCTTGCACTATAAGAGTTTGGAGGATTCATTCTTCAAGAAGACTTGGTTGACTTTCTCTCCAAGCCACTCAATAGCTTTGTGTACCACTGGGAATTAAAGAAATACTCTGAGCTACTAAAGATCACGATGAAGCTGTAACAAAGCTCATGACCTAGATAAGTAAAGAGATACCCTTTCGTGTGATATCATCCCTTGGTTCTAATATCACACCAGGTTGCCAAGAGGCTTCGAATACACTAAGAGGCTCCAGATTAGTGTTAGAGTTTTAGTTAGCATTGGGGTCATTTTTTAAAATGAAGACATTCTAGCAGTACATTGAAGGTTTGGGGTGAAGCACAGGTCTTTTTTTTTTTTTTAATTTTGTATCTGTACTTTATTATGCAAATATTTTTCATGTCATTTCCTTTATGGAATTCTAGTATCACGTAATTAGTTTGAAGGGAGGGCAAAGACACATGAAGGTTTTTTTTTCTTCCCATGTTACTTAGTTCACATTAGAAACAAAGCCTCTCTAGAAAGCCCCCACAAAGAGCCTACAAGAATTAGCATGCATCCACGTTGGGCTCCTCTTCTTAGGAAAAGGCGTTTCTATATTGCCACCAAACTAGATGCTTTTTAAAGAATCTATTTTAGCCCCAGTTTTTTTTTCCATCAGGGTAGAAACAGACATCCTTAATATTTTCTACTGGTTTTGTACTAATGTTCATGCAGAAAAGTTATTTTGCTTATCGGCAGAATTTAAGTTATTTGGTTTTTTATGTGTCATCTTAAGCACAAAATTGGGGCCATCATTACTTTTCATAGAAAAATTAAGAGAGACTAAATGACTAGATAGAGTCTTCAACGAAGACTCTATCTCTATTGTCAATAGACTAGATAGAGCTCCTACCACCGAAGATGAAAACCCTTTATCAGCTCATAACTGGGACCTTGAAAAACTAGGGAACATCCAGCTCATCCATCACAGAGTACATGCAAGTGTCTGGTGGTTGATGCTTTCTTCAAAGTTAAAACACTGTCTTAATACATGGCTGTTTCCCTCTCGAATAGATTCCTTCAGGATATTATCTGCAAACCATGAATTCCAACCTGAATTTGGATGGATTTCTTCTGCCAATTGCAGTCATGAATGCCATTAGCATCCTACCATTACTAATTTTAGCTCCTTTTCTGGAGTATTTCAGTACCTGCCTATTTCCCTCTAAGAGAGATGGATCATTTCTGTCAGCAAGCATCAGTAAGTACAACTTAATCATTTCATGTGAATCGTTTGAAACTTTTTAAAACAACACTCTGCTAAGATCCGAACTAGCTATATGCTCCTGAGTAGTGTCAGATTTTGACGAATTGGAAAGAAGGTGAATCTGTGACTAATAACACCCATCTTCCCAAATCTCTAGCCAGACATGCATCCCATCTTCTTCCCATCCTTTTATATTTATGTCTCCTCAGAAGACACACCTGATATAAAGAGATGGTGAAGTTTCCAGCACTACCAAATGACCTATCCTTAAAGCCAGGCAGTCTTTATCCCTTATGTCAATGTCAAATAGGTTCTTAAAAATAAGCATATTTTAAGTTAGTTAAATGAATCTTAACGAATTCCAAAAGATCATTTTAATTTCTGAATCAGTAACAAAATTGATTAAGGATTAGTATCGTAAGTTATGGCTTCAATACAATACTTTATCAAATAGTAAGTGGTTTAACAATAATGCTTTTTAATCATATTTTAAAGTGAAACAATTTAGGACATTATTCTCAGAACATAATCAATAGGCTATAAAATAAAATTTATCAGATTGAAATGGGAGAGAAGGATGAAAGTCCATTCTGATCACACTCTTCTCTGCCTGTCTTCCCTCGACACCTTCAGGGAACAAGACAAAAGCGTAGGTGCGGTAAAACGTTTCAACCTCAGAATCAGAGAACTCTGCCACTGGACTGCTCCTGATGACTTTGAAAAAGCCACCGAAGCTTTCCTGTTTTACTTTGCTTATTTTTTTTTTCACTGAAGGACATACCCTAGATAAATTTTGGATCCTTTTGTTCTGTAAAACTTTTGAAATCACTCAGCATGAGTCAGTGCCCAGAACGTAGTCCATACACATAGCAAAAGCTCTATAAATGTTAGTTATTTTTATGAGTCATCATATGCAGGGGACATATTTAATTGTTTGGTGAGCATAAACAGAAAGCAAAGGGAGTCTGAAGTTCTTAAGTAATATGTAATGGTAACCTAACATCTTATCCTCTACTTGAGAAACAACTCTATTGAAATAGTCAAGGTCAGGCATATAGAAGATTCTCTTTTCTCACTTAACCTGTTCTTATTCTTAAGCTCTTCTTTTGAAATAATCTGTGGAGACTATACAGTCTTCTAGTCACAGATATTTTTTGCTGCTTCTCTGTTTACAGTAGTTACATTTCATTGTGTGTTTCCTGTTCTTTATCTACCAGATCACTCAAAAGCACATCATGGAGGTGGGTTTGTTTGGTTAGAACTAAAAGTGACTAAACTCACCTTAGTTTATTTTATCATCTTCAGTTATAGAGGACTTCAGTACATAACCTTTTGTGATGTGTTTCTTAAGCCAGTAACCACACTTTTATTTATTGTAATAGGCTTTAGCAAACTATAAATCTTAATAGGTTTTGACAATCCATCCTTAAGACTTAAAAAGTGTTTTCTGCCTGCCAATGTAGAAATCCAAAAGCCAGCACATATTTGGTGAATGTCCAGGATTAGCATGGGTACTCTGAAGATAAAAAAGAAAAGACATGGTTTGTATATACTTTCAGCAAGTCCGTGATTGAAACATAATGTGTGCAGGACAAAACGGAGGAAAATCATACTGTGAAATGCCAGAAATCTTGGCGGTTTTGTAGAGTATCATGAAACATCCCAATCTGAGCTTCCACATCCTGCTCATTACTACAAATTTTAAAATTTTGGATACCTTAGGAAAATATCCTTATACAACGTGGCTAAAATAAATTCTTCCTGAGAATAAGAAATCTTAAATTCACTTTAAAGTTAAGCGACTTTCTTTTGGACAATTCTGTACTCCCACATATTTGAAATCATACCTATTCCTAAAGAAGATTTTTTTTCCTGGATTAAGAAAGGTTAGGCAGAATTATTTGATATACTGTTTAGTGTTGTTAATGAATTAAACATTCCCCTTCAAAATCGGTAACAAGACCTACTGCACAGGAAAAATGAAAAACTAGACTCACTTCAAAAGACGCTAAGCTATGTTCCACTGGGTACAGAATATTGACTTCAGTTGTTTCTGAACCACACTCCATTCATTCATTCATTTGCATACATTTATTTGCATAAGGTTTTGCTAGGGGAATATGAAAGTGTGATGATACGCATCTTTTAAACTAGATATTTCCTTAAGTTTTCCATATTCTGGTTATGATTATGAAAGACTAACAAGTTTTATCAAGACATAAAAGTACCAACCTGGGGTACTTTTTGATACTGATTTACATAATTGAATTAGTCTAATAGTAAAGTTAACTTTCACTTCGAACCCAAGTACCTGAAAATATGGGTGAAGTAGACGAGTATATGAATTATGAATGAACTTATATTTATAGTTCTTAATTTGGACTTAGGTACCTTTATACACATATTACATTTAATCTCATGATAAACCATCATTTAATAGATCAGGGATCACAAAGATAGTATCATTTGAACAGATTTTCTAACTTTAAGGATATAACTTTATTAGTAGTAGTAGTAGTAGTAGTAGTACTGTTACTATTCTGCTTACCAGCTAAACATAGCTGTTAGATTATAGAAGTTAATGTATTGGTGTTAGCTTGGCATCCTTAATTATGTTTCCAATTAGCACTATGAAGTAACCGAAAAACTCCCTTTGTCATCACAATGGGCAGTTACTCCTTAGACTCTCACACTCCCTTCCACATTCAGGAATTCCCCTTCCAGGGACTGTCATGTTTAAGGGGGCAGATGGTAAAGTCAATGGCAATGCCTAATGTTTGACATACAAAATCACAGCCCAGACTAAGAGTGAGAGATGGGGAAATCTTACCCAGTTGGTCAAACTAGAAATCTACAAAGGAAAAACAAACTTACTTCTTTGTCTAGCTCATAAACAATGCAATGACAAAGGTGTTTCTGATTCAAGACATAACATTCCTGAATTCATCACCTATGGACGTCAAAAAGTATATCAGGGTACCAACAATTTAAAAAAATTGCTAAGTCTTCCAAGACTGTGAAAGGCAAAGACTTCATAGGCTCAGAGTGCTTTACCAAGGATTGCATTTTCCTGATATTACACTTGTGTGGATTTATCTATTTAAGTCAATCTTAATTCACTAAAAATCCAGAACTAATGATATTATTGTAATTTATCCTCTGTCATAATTGGGTTTACTTCATTTTATCTTCTTTTTTTTTAGTTCAAAAATGTTTACACTATGAGTATTCCTTTTCCTTAGCATTAATTAAAATCCTGCAGTATGTGGCATTCAGTAGTTAGTGCTGACACACACAAGTATTAATCTGACTAAAATTAGCCTAATTAAGATTGTTATTAAAGCTTACACAAAGCAGAAGTGTACAACACAGTAGGTAGCAATTATCTTGGCTTTTAAATAACATTTAAATTGAAATGTAGATGAAATAGATTCACATAACTACAAGACCTTTCTCTTTAAAATAAAAACATAAAAATTCAAGTTCCAGCTAAATGCCTTTATGACATAGACACAGCCAGTGTAAGTCCCTTTTACATAACCAGTAACTTCGACTAGTTCTAATAATTGGCGGTCATACAAAGTTCTTTTTTTGGTTGAAACTAAAGTGGTTGCTAAACTAAAAACCAAGTCAGGGATCCTGTTACTTTCATTGCAAGTATAATTATCTCAGGAAAAATTATTTTTTAATAGAGTCTTCAAACTGATAACATTTTCCCAAGAAACATCACAGTATGTACCCATCGTAGAATACTTGATAGGAGGAACTGTGTAAACACCAAATGAAGTAAACCATGAATTGTAAACATCTAGCCTGAATAAGTCATTCATTCAGTTGCACATTTGTTTGATAAAAGCACATTAGTATTCTCAATTCTTAAATGTAACATCAAGTTGGAATTAAATCTGAGGTGAGGTAGATCAACTAATATGTAATCAGAAGCAAATAAGATGCCTTGTAAAGATATATTTGTGTATTTTATCTCTATGTAAATGATTACCTGTTCTACATTAAGAAATTAAACACAAACTGAAGCTAGGCCTTCTGAAATGAATTCCAATGGTCTGTAGAAAAACAAAAGATAGACGGTCATATATGTGTATATTATGTATATAACATATATATATTGTGTGTGTGTGTGTGAGAACACGCGATGTGTTATGTATATATTATATACAGGAACATGCCATAAATAGGGAGAAACAATAAAGATAAAAAAAAAACATATGCCACACTAAAAGTGAGTGACAAATATCCTCCCCAAAGGCAGCAGATACATATGACAATAAAATTATACCTGCCTTTATGGGAGTGGTTCATGAACACGGATATATTAACACTGAGCAAATTTCCCATTCTGGGAATTTGCCAAAATTATGGATCCAAGGGAAATTTCTCAAGGACTCAATAGAATTTCACACTTATGGTTGTGAGCTTACATAACAGAAACTCAAACATCAGCCTACCCATAGAAAGCCATAGTTTTCTCAGTGAATAGATTTATATCTAAAGAATATTTTACTAATACCTAAAGAATCTTAACATGCTCACTTTCTTAGTATTAAGTTCAGCTTCATTGTGAAATCATAAGTGCAACCATAATGTTCAAATAAATTCTGAATTTCTTTTATTTCATTGTAGACTAATTTGGAAAATTATTAGATTGTTTAATAATAGCATAAATTATAAGAGCTTCAAGACTCTTGTGGACTTGTCTGCAGCCACACAGCCAATATCAAAACACACATTATTTATTTGAATATAATATCTCCTATGCAATCATTGTGCTTTATCTTGTAAATACAGATAGGCTAGAGGTTTAAAATGTGTGCATTCTGATAAACTGCACTCTGCTTTGGCTGTGTTATTATCTCATACAAGTTAAGAATTAAAAACGGAGTGGATTAAATTTAGGCTGGAATCAAACTTTGCTTTAAATTTTAAGAAAGTCATTTTTCATTGGCACCAGAGTGCAGTAGCAAATAAAAAGCAAACATAGGTCCTTCAAGTAAAATATGCTTTGCCCTAAAATATCTAGGCGTATGAGTGCTATGGTTTGACTGTTTTTGTTCCCTCCAAAATTCATGTTGAAATTTAATCCCTAATACAACAGTGTTGGGAGGTATGGCTTTGGGAGGTGAGTGAGTCATCAGTGCTCCATGGTCATAAACGGGATTAGGTGCTCTTATAAAAGTGCTTGATAGAGTTCAGCCCATTTTCTCTTCTACCTTCTGCCATGTGGAAGGTGCCATCTTGGAAGCAGAGAGCAGCCCTCCACAGACAACCAAGCCTACCAGCACCTTGAATTTTCCAGCTTTTAGAACTGTGAGAAAAAATAATTTCTGTTCTTCACAAATTACTCAGTATCAGACATTTTTTTTAAATGACAGCACTAGCAAACTAAGACGATAAACTAAATATGTGTGCTTTGCTTGGAATTTTCTGGAGAACTGTCTTTCATTGGATTTTGCTAGATCAGGCCTGACAGTGCCATATGCTTGAACCGTGCTTCTTGTAGTTTAATTTGTATAAGAATCATTTAGAGACTCGGTTTAAATGCAGATTCTGAGTCAGTGTTTCTGGAGCAGAGCCTGAGATCCTGCACTTCTAACAAGCTCCCAGGTGATACCTATACTACTGTTCAGGGAGGACACTTTCAGTATCAGTGACAAAGGAAGTGGCCAAAACACTGCTCTCTCAGGTTTCATGCATGTGTGTAGGCAGCAGTGGCCCAGGTAAAATGTCACAATTTCTCAGTATACCAGAACAAAAGTTCAGTAACAGGCAATAAAAGCTGACGACTAAACAGGGATTACCCAATCACTACAGCTCATGGGCCAAATCTGGTCCATCATCTGTTTTTGTATGACCTGCATGGTGAGAATGGTTTTCACAGATGAACATTTGCCACTGATTTGATAATAGAAAACACCAACTTTGAACCCCAATTAAGTGAAATTGCATCACTCTCCCAAAAGAAATTATTTTAAATTGTATCAATTTAAATATTGTAGAAATTTATTTTCTCTCTTGTTACATAGGTACCTACTTATCCTCAATTTTGTTTTTCTCACAAAGTCTGAAATATCCCTGGCCTTTTACAGAGAAAAAAAATAGTGACCCTGTATAAATTTTTGCTGAAAATG